>CACSLK010000984.1:5737012-5754366 GCA_902706635.1 Striga hermonthica
AACTCCCTTGTGGATTTTCTAGTTCAAATCCCTCAAACTATAAGACTGAACCTCCGAACGTTCTTTTACAAAGTGTTCTGAATATCACTCTTTTTCACTCACCGAAATAAAAAATAACTAACTCAAAAATCAGATTCGAAAGTCGTCCTCAACTCTGGTCCCGTCCTCCTTTTATCTTCAGCATCCTTTGGAAAGACTTCTCATCCAAAACAAACGCAGATAAGGAATGAAAATCTCTTGAACTTTTTCCTTCTTTGATTATGGAAGGTGAATCTCGCGAACCTCCTTCTCTTTAGATTATGGAAAGCGTATCTCCCCCTCAATCCCAAAGTCCTGCCAAAATAATAACATAAATAATCAGTCATTTGAACTCAATTAAAATTAAGACTTATTCATACCAAAAATAAACTTCCCTTAAATACTTCCGTAAATTTTTGGACACTGCGAACGTCAGAAGGTTCATCGATTTACTGCCAATCTTCAGCACTTTCAGCGGTCATTGCCGAACAATGAAAACGATCCACTCGTATGATTCTTCCGACTAACGGTGTCGGCCGTCACGTCAGCTCTTACGCCGGTAGTTAATCGTGCCGGCAGTCCTAAACGAGCTTAAATTTCTACGCTGCTAAGACTTCCACGCTTCTAGATCTCATCACAAAGCCTCCTCGGTTGATTCTTCTTGATCGCGTCTCAAACTTAGGTCATTAACGATAAAACCACGACAAACCCATCCGGGTATAAATGGAGTACCCAAACTGAATGACATCATCACAATCGAAAGAATGATTTAAGACAAACGAAAAAAAAACGAAAGTACTCGTCTTAATCAATACACAAGGTTGCAAATCTTGAAGTGGAAACTCCAACGAATAAAAAACAAGAGTTTTCAAAGAATTGCAAAAAGTCAAAGAAATACAAAGGATCACTCTCGAAACTCTGAAGGGAAAAAGAACGAGAGTTTTCAAAGATTTACAACCAATACAATTCAAAACAAAGACTGCTCTGCACTTCACGATGTGCTTACATCAGGCTCGACTACCCTTCTTAAGGTTTTTCTATAACAAAACGTCCCTAGAAAGGTGTCGAGGCTCTTCCTGATCTGGTATGCGATGATTCTCACAGACGCCACCTTGGTTCAAAGTTAAAGCAGATCACGAAAGAAAATGGACCGCTGTGTATCTCGAAGATAATGCCTCAAGAACAGGAATTTGAAACAGATAGAGCCTCAAGACATCGGGAAGAGATAACTGAATGGGCTGCTTCAGTGTCAAATAATGCAAAAACAGGCATATTGGATATTGAAAGCATTCCGGATATGGTACGTTGAGCGGTTGGCTGCCTCGTCGTGGGCAATAGTGTAGACACGAGCCAAGCCTCCTGTCCCTTGCTGGTATGGTGGGGGCTGTATGGGCTGCTGCTGCTGGTTCGGCCTCTGAGGTTCTGCACAGACACATGAGTAATGACCCTTCTTTTAGCAGTTGTAGCAAGTCACGTCGGTAGCCCGACACGCATTGGCTTCATGGACTAGCCCGCATGCTCTACACGGCGGGGTTCCAACAGGAATTTGGCGGAGGGGTTGGGCAAACTGTGCAGCAGGCTACTGCTGAGGCTGGCGCAGACCATGGTTAGGGTACTTGCCCTTCTTGCGGTTCAGATGCTTATTCTTCCCCTTGTCAGAGCTAGAGGATGAGGGAGTTGTAGCATACTGAACGGAGTACGGATAAGGCTCCTGAGCAATGAGTGGCGGCTGATAAGACAACGGGGGATAGGCTTCTGAGCAGGCTGCGAAGCATGATAATAGGAGGGAACCAAAGCTATCGGGATCAGACAACTCTCCACTCCCTGAGCTATCGCCATGAAACACTAGAGTTCAAATATTCTCGAAGAAGTCACGAAATAAACCAACGAGAACTGAACGAATAATAATGACCAAATTATAACAAGGGAAATCAACCATTAAACCGATCTCCGCGAATCGACAAGCACACACGATCGGATCATCAACATGAATCCGACACCTAGACTTCACTCTCGGTTCTCATTAACCGGGTCCTAACGCGCGTCTAATAGTTATATCCACCATATCGAAAACTCACAACAAAGAACTTCAAAGGACAGCACTTACCTCCATGCCACTAGAGTTCAAGTTCATATAAACGGAGGGTAAATTCCTAAGCCCCAATAAAAGAACAAACCATAATCACGTTATCGACAATAAATCAAACAATGAAACTCATATCTTGAGCTGGCGTGGCGAGATGAAAGCGAGTGGTCAAATGGTTCATAAACACACTAACACTAGAGATAGTCTATAGAAACGCAGACTAGCTCTAATACCAAACTGTAACGCACCATTTTATTTTAAAGAATTTACCGAATAAGTTTACAAAATCTGAGTGTTTTTTTTTTAAAAATAAATCAATTCAAAATTTAAAACTCATCGTCCGCTACTTAACTATCGACAACATTTAAACAATTACGACAAATTAAATAAATTCTACACATGCATAAGCCAACACTTACACAAATAAATTGACATATTCATAAGTCTCAACGTAATTCAAAAAGATTAACATAAATCCATGGTTTCAAGCGGAAGCACAAATAATCCAGAATGAAAGCAACTAGTTTATCATGAATAAATCAGGCAGAAACAAAAGACACATCCAATCAATGACCACCATCTCGCTCGTCTCTACGCCACCGCCTCCAGCTCATCTCAAGCTAAAGAAGGAAGAAAAGAAGACAACAGAAAACAAACAATGGGGGTGAGCATAACTAACAAGCTCACCATTATCGCACAGTTATCCAGTATAAAGAATTTTAAAACAGTTTCACAGTATTCATAGAATCCAAGGTCTAAACTCCCTACTCAGCCATATCGCAAACCTCCTATGTACATACAACAACCTTCTGGATACAGTGGCATGGAAGTAACTGGAAACCTTCCCACCCCCGCGTACAACGGCTTGGCCGTACCTCCCGGATACAACGGGCAGGTGACCTCCCACTGTTTTCACATTCATCAAAGGCACTATTGTACGGCACACCTAGACTAGGGTTCTCACACATACAACAATTTTCAAACGAAGCATTATACGAATAAAGAGTGCAATAATTATGGAATACATTACAAATGTACCCACCTGTTTGCAGCGACAAAACACAATCACGATTCTCGAAGGCAGGGTGAGGTCAGCACCTCTAGACACCTACATATGTCCAGATACTAAAGTCAACGCTTTATCTAGACCTAAGTAGAAAATCACAAATTTGACTTAGCCGAACTTGATTCGACTAAGTGATTCGTGAAGTCCTGTGGATATTGGAACTCTAAGACTTAGACTCGATCATACCACTTATTGGAGTTCTCACAATTTCAAATAAAGATAATTGAAACAAGCCACCAGGAAACACATAACATGGCGATTACTAAATTTTTACCAAAATTTTTCTATCTCAAAACAATTTCCAAGATATACACATTTTTAAGAAGGTACAACACACCAACAAGTTGGGTTCTGAAAATTTAACACAAAATTTACCTCCCAATACTTAGAAAAACCACCAAGTTTAGCCCCAAAGTCATTATACAAAATTTTATAAAATTCATACAAATTAACAGCAATAACAAATATAAATTTCACAACCAGACCTAATGAACGATTCACGACTTGAAATTTTAACACCACATACTACAACATGTGAAAGATATCATATAAAAATTTTAGCCATTAACATTAACTACACAAATTTTAAAAATTCTTACAAGTTTCTGCAGTTTTTGAATTTTAATTAAAACCGAACAAATTTGAACTCCATAAATTCTAATCTTTTTACAGCATGAAACTCCACACATAACAAGCACTTCAGCCAAATTTCAGAAATTTTGAGCAACAGACTAATTTATACACCCTATGAATCTTAGTCAAAAAATTTTCAAAATTTTACACAACATCTAAATCAGACAGAGAGACAACATACTAAAATTTTATCAATTTTGGAGCACAACTCAAACATTCATGCAATTAATACTATTCTGCGCAAAAATTACTTTAATTATTTAAAATAGCTACAGGCCGAATAAAATAACGAAACCTATATACATCTTACCAAATCAACAGAGGACATCACATATAAAATTTCATGGCAATCGGAGTAGCATACAATTCATGGTGAATTTTACACATAAAACAACAATTACAAACTTCGAAAATTCATAACTCCTAATCTACTAATCGAATTGACACAAGTCAGCACCATTGTGTCAAAGACAATCCTAAGTTCCTAAATCCATAGCAACTTAATGCTTTTAACGAGTTCACATTTGATTCGCACGAAACGATGAGGTTCACATAAAATCACGACAAAATAAATAACATCAATAATATATATATATATATATATATATATATATTCAAAGCATTAACAAGAACAATATGAACTCATTGAAAATCGAGGGGGATAATCAGTTTGGGTACCGTTCTAGGGATGGGGATACACGGAAGGGTCGAGCCGAGGCTGGAACAGACTACCCGAGTGGGCTCGACAACTTCGTTTGGCTCGCCGAAAGGACACGAGAATCGGGACAGCAACTAGGGGCGGACTTGATGTCCTGCAACAATGGTGGATGGCCGACGGGGCCTGAACTTCTCACGATAACGATGCTGAGGGTTCACGAGAACATGCCGGAGCTCACGAGCGTAGACAGGACTCGTCGTACTGGTTCGCAGTGGAACAGGGGGCGTGGACGGATAACAACCCACGATGGCAATGAAACAGGGCAGCTGACGGTTGCGTTGATCACGCGAGGGTGAGCGGGCCTGGTCTCCTGGTAAGCGCACAACGACGACAATGAGTGGCAGTAAAAGGGTGCTGCTCACGGCTATGCACGGCGGTCAGATTATGGTGATGATCGATGGCGGTTGGCTAGGATGATGGTGTTCGATGGCCTGAGATTGCAATATGCCTGCGAGACAAAAAACGATGGTGTTCTGAGCGTGAGGGAGGCTCGTCGGTCTGCTTCTCTCGCGAAGAAACCTGCTCGCCGGAAGTAGCAGGTCAATGCGGCGCGATGGTGGCGTGCGACAGGACTGGAGATCGAATTTGGTGGCGAGAGAGAAAAAGAAAGATTTGATGTTGATGATGCACAAACATGAGAGATATGTTCTCTTTCTCTGCTGCTAAACGAACAGAAGGGGAGAGGGCGAGAGAATAAGGCTGCGGGATTTTGCTGAGGGTTTTTGAGTTGTTCTCATCATCGAAACATATATATGTATATATCTACTCAAGGTCAATGACTTTAGATTGGTAAAAAAAAAAAGGCCATACGGGCTCGGGCCAAACGTACAATGCACGGGTTGCAAAGCGCGCGGGCTTCTGGCCAAGGGGCAGTCTCTTGGGCTCGATTTAGCATATGATATTAACTTGGTTCGAGGTTCGGGTTTCGCACGGCAAGTTGAATAAAACCGATAATAATATTTATTTACACACGTTATTTTAAAATAAATATAATAATAATATTAATAACAAAATAATCTTATAGGCAATTAATCACAATAAGACAAATAATAATATTTAGACATACCATAATAATAATATAACAATAATAATAATAATAATAATAATAATAATAATAATAATAATAATAATAATTATAAATAATCCTCAAATAAACCACAATTAAACAGGGTATTACAAAGACTCTCATCGATCTACTGAGCCGAGAGACGATCTCAACATATGTCAGGGAGCCATGGGCAGCGAGGTGGTGGCGAATCTCCCCACTAAGTCCTCCTCTAAAGGGCCTTACCTTCTTCTCCTTCGTGTCTATGAGATAGGGCACGAAGAATCCGCGACAAGTGAAATCACGCTCGCACTCAGTGACACTCCCAGCTCCCTGCTCTAGGGTTAGGAACTGACGCTCCATCCTATCACGATAGTGCACTGGGTAGTACTTCTCTCAGATAATCTCCATCATGCAATCCCAAGTGAGGGTTGTCTTCTCTCCAGGCCTCATGTCCCAGGTAGATATTCACCAAAAGTCTGCATCCCCTGTTAACTGGAGTTGTGCACATAGGATACATAGTGGCTCTAGGCAACCCATAGCCGCTACGTAACCACTCATCAACCAACCTCGGATCTCTCTGCCTGTTGAAAGTCGTCGGGTGGAACCCACGGAACTGTGAGACTATGAGTGCCTGGTGACGCTCTAGCGCTGAGGCAGGGCCGGTGCCGAAGATGCTCTGCGAGGGGACATCTGAATGGCCAGTTGACAAGGATTAGAAATATGAGTTACATAATTGATGGTGTATAAACTACTCGATGATTTATAAAATCTGGCGATTTGCAAAAATTAGCTTTAGCTTGCTAAAGTTTTGACTTATTCTATATTTCTTGAACTTGTCCTTTCTAAAGTTCTTACTACAGTTCTCAATTCTCATCGAAGTATAGATCATAAGCCCCTTAAGTTCTCTCGCTATAATAATCATGCATTTGCAATAATCAAGACTTGTTTAGGTGATGTACATGGTGTTGGCGCATCGTGAGCATGGTGTGGTCATATCTTGTTTAAAACTTTTTAAGTATCCAGAACCGCTAGCTGGTTTTGATACCAACTTTATCACCCCGCCAACTATTACTAAAATCAGAGTAAAGTTTGCGCGCTTTAATTCTGAAGAACACTAATTTAATTTTCAAAAAACTCGAACTTTATTTTCAAAAACACTTTATCTTTATCTTGTGGGATGATACCAAACTAACTAGCTTTAACTCTTTATCTCTTTAAAGATATTAGACATATGTGCATCAACTGTACTCTTAATGTCTCCCGGACTCTTAATGTCTCCCGGACTATGGGTCGGTAAATCATGCATGCATCCAAAATAAGTCCATTCTCGAGATTAGGTACCATGGGAAATAACTGAACATGAAAAGTCTAATGTCTCTTGATCTCATACATATCTGATAATGTGGAAGTTAATGGTAAAAAGTAATTAATCTATAAACATGCTAAATAGATCTGATGACATGCTTCGAACATATCTACTTGATTTAACCACCACCACAACTTGCTCATGCACCACGCTGGACTCTGACACCTAAAAAGATAGATAGTGGGGGCGTGAGCATAAAGTTCACGTGCTCTGCGAAACCGGCACTGAATATACATCAACCATAATAACAATATCATGAAATAAGCAAACATGCAACTGAAATGAACTTAACTGCTTACTATTTACCGGCAAACTGGGTTGTTTAATTATGTGAACACTGTTCACACTGATGGGATAATCTAAACACACTAGGGTCCCCACCAGAACTTGGAATACAGACACTGGGCCTCCCTCTAGGTGATTTAACTGAAGGACCTAAACTTGATTACTCACACTAGAGGGAATAATACTTATACACATACCTCAAACATGGTAAAACAATGATAGCCAATGTGATACCCAGTACGAGGTCCCTACCTGAAATGCTGAAGTGAAAGTGCAAAAATTCTTGTAGGCGATGGAGGTTCGGCTCCCATAAAGCTACAAAAAAATATTATCGAATATATGTTATGTATTTAGCTTAACTTTAAAAACTCGGTTCTTTAATAACTAATTTTACTAAGTTCACTCGCTGAGTTTTAAACTCATTTAAAACTCTTCTTGATTAACTCTACCGGCTTGCCGAACTAATGAAATTTACGAGCTAAGTTAAATAATTATATCTTGAGGTTGTCTAGGGTTTTCTGAAAATTCTCTAAGTCAGGGACTAACTTATCTGACTTGATCTTGAACTGACCTGGTTCATAAAAATGTTTAAGTTCTAAGTTGCTCAAAACTCGAACCAGAACTCCATGAACCGCCTAGGCTTGCTTGGACTGGATTGGTTGAACTGGACTGGCGGCTCGCTTGGAACCGACCAGTCTCTTGATGTCTAGGTGCGACCCGACTCGATTGTGGTCAGGGTCCGAGACGGCAAATCATAGACACGTGCGGATACTACTGACACGGCCTAGCCGTCGCACAGGTTTAAAGGACGAGCCATGACCACTAGCGCAGGGGCGCGCTGGACCAGGGCACGGACGCGTTGGCAGGTGGTTGGCGTATGGTACGTCAGCGGTAGCGGGTGCACGGGAGCAGCCTGACCAGGCAGACGGGCGCGAGAAGGGCGCAGAGGCGCGGCACAAATGGACCTAGTGCACAGGCACGCCCTCGATGACCGTTGGTGGTGTCATGGCTTCTGCTGATGACATAGGCATGAAGACGAGTGCATATAAAGGCGCGCTAATTGGGGCACACGCGGGCACTATGCCTCGGCAGTGCGCCACGGGCGCAGGCTCCAGCCTTGTGCCGATAGACTTTTCCGGTGATCCTTATATAATTAGATTCCTTATGATGTATAGAGTCCATTTAGGCTAGGGTTACTTGGGAAATTATGCTTACAGTCAAAATTTACTCGGTGCACAAAAGCAAGAAAAACTAGGGTTCTAATTCTCCGGTCACCGTAATTTATTTTGAGTTGAAAACTTTAAATATAACTTCATCACTATGTATAAGGATTTTAGATCTATCAATTTCAGCTATATCTCAACATTACACATATTCTAAAATTCACCAAATCAAGGATAAAGTCCTGGTTTTTAAACTATATCAACTGATCTCCAAACTTCACCGAATTTTAACCAAAACCTCAACAACATCTATATGATTTTTGGTTAAAATAAATCAGCAAAACTAGATCTATAACTTGTTCAACAAAAATCATCCATTCTAGACTTAGATCTACTATTTCGGTTCACATAACAAGTGATATCCAAAAATTTTTAAATTTTAACCTCAGCCTCAAGACAATATTATAAGATTTCTGACTCACCCTCCGTGGATGAACCTTGCAGAGGAATTCTTAGGTTTTTAGGGCATTGGATTCTCACCAATGTTTGCGTTACATGGTTCAAAAATGCCGAATCTCGTCTGAATCATCATTTGCCAGGACTCTTCGGCGTAAGTTCCTTGGCTTGCAGAAGTTGGAATCACTATTTTATCACATTTACATATCACGATCTAA
This sequence comes from Striga hermonthica, assembly GCA_902706635.1. Classification (NCBI taxonomy): domain Eukaryota; kingdom Viridiplantae; phylum Streptophyta; class Magnoliopsida; order Lamiales; family Orobanchaceae; genus Striga; species Striga hermonthica. The sequence goes on from CACSLK010000984.1 coordinate 5,746,070, forward strand.
AAATCATGCATATAACATCAATAAATTTAGATCTATTACTCTAGCTCCATTTTTATGATTTTACATTTTTAAATTAATTTATAATTTATGTCTAAGCCATAAGAGAGAGGGTTTGAATAGATTTAACTCTTAGGACTCAAAATTGAAAATATGAAGTTGCTAGGGCTAGAGGGAATTAGCTAGGGTTGCTTGGCATTGATCTGGCCTAGGAGAGCTAGATCTGGTTGGTACAGGGAACATGAGCAGATCTGGATAGAGGGCACTCACGCGAGCGTACTGCAGGCTGAGGCGCGCGCTGTGAGTCTGCCATGCATTTCTGCTTGGCACTCCTCCATGAAATGGCTCCACATCCCAAGGTAAACACATAACCTAAGGTTGACTTACTATTGTCCCTATTTGACTGGAAATCGTAATCACTATAACCGAGAGGTAAGAAGCTGTCTGCATGGTAAACTAACATGTACTCCTTAGTCCTTCTCAGGTACTTGAGTATATTCTTCACCGCAAACCAGTGTTCCCATCCCAGAATACTTTGATATCTAGTTACCATGCCAACGACGTAGCTGATATCCGACCTAGTGCACAACATAGCATACAAAAGACTTCCTATTGTTGAAGCATAAGGAACTGTTTTCATGTCCTCTATCTCTTGAGACGTCTTAGGAGACATCTCCTTGGACAGAGGTATTTCATGTCTAAAAGATAACATACCTTTCGTGGAATCCTGCATGCTAAATCTAGCCAAAACAGTATCTATTTATGAAGACTGGGATAAGCATAGCATTCTCTTCTTACAGTCTCAAACTACCCTAATACCAAGAATGTGTCCTGCTTCTCCTAAGTCTTTCATATCAAACTGCTTAGACAACCACACCTTTACGCCTGACAACTCATTCTTATTGTTTCCAATAAGAAGTATGCCATCTACATAAAGCAAACGAAACACCACAACGCTCCCACTGATTTTCATGTACACACAGTACTCATCCTGACATTGAGTGAACCCGTACGACTGGATTACCTCATCGAACTGGACGTTACAAGATCTCTAAGTTTCCTTCAGTCCATAGATGGACCGATTAAGCTTACACACTAGATGCTCACATCCCTTAGCAATGAATCCCTCTAGCTGCTACATATAGATGTCTTCTTGAAGGTTTCTGTTATGGAAAGCCATCTTGACATTCATCTGCCAGACCTCATAATCTATATGAGCAGCTACAACCAAGAGAATCCAAATGGACTTAAGCATAGCTACTGCAAAAAATGTCTCATCATAGTTTATACCCTCAATCTGGGTATAACCTTTCGCAACAAGCATATAATTCTCTTCTTGCAGTCTCGAATGACCCTAATACCAAAAATGTGTCCTGCTTATCCTAAGTCCTTCATATCAAATTGCTTAGACAACCAGGCGGCGTATTTTTTTGAAACGAGGTCCTCGGCTGAAAACTTCTTCTTATTGCTTCCAATAATAAGTATGTCATCTACGTAAATCACACGAAACACCACCACGCTGCCACTGATTTCCTTGTACACACAGTAATGATCCGGACATTGAGTGTGTAAGTTTTGAAGACTGGCAATAAATCGATGAACTTTCATCAGTTCCCAGGATTCAGTCAAACGCAAATATAACTAAGGGAAGTTGATTTGAGTGCTTGAATATATTTTTAATTGGAGTTGAGTATTGATAATGTGTAGTTATTATGGCAGGTCTAATGGAAGGAAGGCAAGATTCACTTGCCATATACGCAAGTTGATGTTCGTTGGACGTGGACAAGAAAAAAGAGACTTACCATACTTGGACGTAACATGGAGCCAAAGCTAGAGGAAGACTTACAATACGAAGATATAAGATAAAAGGAGGACTGAAAATATAGTTAAGGACTGACTTTTGATCTTTGATTAATTTTTTAGAGAAAATTAGAGATTGTTTTGCTGTTCATCTTTGGTTCGTTTTGTTCTTCATTTTATGGATTGAGTGAAGTTATTGGTGTTGGGTTCTATGAGGAACGTCAAACAACATGCACAGTATGAACTTATCGAAACAAATCCTAACGCAGCGGAATCTATAGTTAGGATATGGACGTTTACCTTTTAAAATTTTTGCCGACTCTGAGACGATGTAGAGTACCTTTGGTGTAGTTCGTCTGAATACAACAATCTAATGGGCGGGTAGATTTGGCCTTTATTCGATTCTAATCGAAGGTTCCAACGAAGCTCGATTCACGGTACACTGGTCTCGGGTCGGTTGCAGCGGCTAGATGCGAGTCGGTCACTGGCAGCAGTTGGTCGTGAGTCGCGGTCGCTGGCAGCAGTTGGTCGCGAGTCGCGGTCGCTTGCAGCAGCTTGCGGTTGGGCGTTGGCGGCTTCCGGCGACTTCAGGTGGTGGCGATGGTTCTCCGGCGGTGGTCGACGACGGCAGACTACGGCTGTCGGCTGAGGAAGTGACCGGAAAATATATATGTATAAAGGCTCAAGTATATTGTACCAAAAAGCCTTCTAACCGATTACCTAAACACCTATTTCGATTAAACTTGGTGGAGAGTTTAATCGAATCTCCCTAACTCTCGAACAATGCTATTTCTCACGTATGTAGGAGTGAAAAAATCGGCCAGCATAATGATGATCAAGAAATTGGGACTTGGTGTATTTATAGTCTCCATTAGGGACCTTAAGGAGGTGCTAAATATGGGCTTATCCCATTAGGCTTAAGAATCCTAATTTGTACTCCAAATACTAATCCAATGTAGGAAAGAAATCTCCTACTAATCTAACTCTTCTAGAAGACTCCTTAGTCTCCTAACACTAGAAAAGATTCTAGTAGGAATACTTTTCCTAATTAAATTAATAATCATGGAATAAAATTAATTCCTAATATAGGAAACCTAATTCTACTCCAATTAATAATCTAATATAGCAAATATTTTCCTACTAATCTTCATTTTCTAGAAGACTCCTTAGTCTCCTAACACTAGAGAAGATTCTAGTAGGAATATTATCTTCCTAATTAAATTAATTAATGTGAAATAAAATTAATTCCTATTTAAATAGAATTAAATAATAAAACATCCCACTAGAGTAATATTATTGCTCTCCCCATTTAGCCACTATTTTACCAATAAAATCGAGCCTCCATGATTAAATAATATTAATCTGATTGATCGATTTACCTCCATATGTTTAAGATATAACGTCCGTTGACTAATTAAATTACTGACAAAATAATCAATCAACTTTTTATTCATTTTCGAAATTAGTACCACTCAGAACCTTAACCATTATGTCAGACAATCGTCTACCTGCAGGGTTTAACATAATGTACATTTCTGAGCTCATTTCAGGGACGTCATCAATCCAGCGCACTGGAACATAGTGACCGTAAATAATTTATAATAGCACATCATATAATTATTCTTACTTACCAAAATACCTCGTATGTCATCCTAATAAAATAGGAACTACTTGGTAAATCAAATAAATAAGAGATAAATATATATGCCTATTTTATATTATCTTACAGTTAAGAGAACGCATCAATTACTGAAGGTCTAGGTTACAACAACGATCAGTGAGTCTCATAACCTTATCCTTCCGTGGTCCTGTTCAACACTTAACATAAGTGCTAGTGTAATTCTTCAGTCAAAGACCAACTGAATCAAGAATACACTACAGTCTTTTTCCAAGAGGGGTCTCACTGCCTGTCTAGGCTGTGAACGAATAGTTTAGTCTTATAAGGAACCGATAGGTGATCTTTCTGTTTGAAACACTTCGAACCACACTATCTCAATATAAGACATGGAGTATGATTTGCATAAATAAGTAAACTACAAACATATATACTTTGACTGAAACATGATGGCCAGATCAAAATGGAATTGATAGAATCTGCAAAACATAGCTTTTACAGTACATCTTTAACAATCTCCCACTTATGCTTTATAAGCTTATGGCTAAACAAACTAACCACGATTGCTTTCAATCTAATTCTCAAAGGTTAGTCTACTATGTCGCCTTAGCATCTGACTCCCATTTCTTCTACGTGTCTTGTAAAGCCTTTCGCCGGTAGGCTCCTCGTAAAAGGATCTACTAGGTTGTCCTCTGACTGTATCTTGGAAACAATGACTTCTCCTCATCCAATGATTTCTCGTATCAGGTGGTACTTACGCTCTATGTGTTTACTTGCTTTATGAGTCCATGGCTCCTTCGAATTTGCTACTACTCTGCTGTTATCACAGAACATTGTAATCGCAACGAGCAAACTCGGTACCACATCAAGGTCGAGGAGAAAATTCCTGAGCCAGACAGCTTCTTTGCTGCCTCTGAGGCTGTTACATACTCAGCCTCCATGGTTGAGTCTGCCACGCATTTCTGCTCGACACTCCTCCATACTATGGCTCCTCCTCCTAAAGTAAACACAAACCCTGAGGTTGACTTGCTTTCGTCCCAGTCTGCCTGGAAGTCAGAATCGGTGTAACGCAACGGAAGCAATTCATTTGCCTAGTAAATCAACATGTACTCTTTAGTCCTTCGTAGGTACTTGAGTATATGCTTTACCGTAGACCAATGTTCCGGTCCTGGATTACTCGGATATCTTGCTACGATGCCCACAACATAACAAATATCAGGTCGCGTGCACAACATAGCATACATTAGGCTTCCTACTGCCGATGCATAAGGAACTGCCTTCATGTCCTCTACCTCTTGAGGTGTCTTCGGGTACATCTTCTTAGATAAAGGTATTCCGTGCTGAAAGGGTAAATTCCCCTTTCTTGGAATCCTGCATGTTCAAACGCTTTAGGACAGTGTCTATGTATGTGGATTGGATAGGCACAACTTTCTCTTCTCTCTCTCACGAATGACCTTGATTCCGAGAACACGTCCTACTTCTTCCAAATCCTTCATATCAAACTGTTTGGATAATCATACCTTTACGTCTGATAACATTTTCACACTGTTTCCAATGAGAAGTATGTCATCCACGTACAACACAAGAAACACCACCACGTTTACATCACATTTCTTGTACACAGTGTTCATCTGGACATTGGGTAAATCCATACGATTGGACAACCTCGTCAAAACGGATGTTCCAAGACCTCGAAGCCTGCTTTAGCCCATAAATGGACCTCTTCAGCTTGCAGACCAGATGCTCTTGGCCCTTTGCAATGAATCCTTCTGGTTGCTGCATATAGATGTCCTCGTCCAAATTCTCGTTAAGGAAAGCGGTCTTAACATCCATTTGCCAAATCTCATAATCCATATGAGCGGCTACAGCCAAGAGAATCCTGATAGATTTGAGCATGGCTACCGACGAAAAGGTTTCCTCATAATTGATCCCTTCTTTCTGAGTGTACCCTTTCGCAACAAGCCTAGCTTTGAAGGTCTCAACCTTCCCATATGCTCCTTTCTTTCTCTTATAGACCAACTTGCACCCAATGCTGCGAACGCCACTGGGTGGCTCTACAAGATCCCAGACCTGATTAGAGTCCAATGACTCTATTTCAGATTTCATCGCCTTTTGCCAAGACTCTGCGTCCCGATCTTGGAGTGCCTCATTGTAAGTCCATGGGTCCGATTCAAGAACGTCCGGGACGGCCTCAGAAGACTCTCCCAGACCCATGAACCGTTCAGGCTGCCGTACAACCCTCCCACTACGACGAGGTACTACCTGCTCAGGTGCATCATCAACGATACGTGTTGCAGTATTTTGTGGTGTAACGTCTAGCGCACTCGGTACTGAAGTTGTAACGCCCCGTTCGTTCATGAATAAATGGATTATTATTATTATTATTATTATTATTATTATTATTATTATTATTATTATTATTATTATTATTATTATTATTATTATTATTGTTGTTGTTGTTGTTATTATTATTATTGTTGCCATTAATATCATTATTTGTTGCTTTATATTTAACTGTCTAATTGCCTAAGTGAAATTTATGTGCCTTATGTGTATTTATAATAAATACTAAGCGTGAATATTGTATATATAAAATATTAATTTAATTTAATTTAATTTAATTTTCGTCGATCCGAGCCGAATTATTTATCCATATAACCGGATCATCGACGTCGAGCATAACCGGGATTTTCAATTGAGCCGCCCGAACCAACCGTCGGTGTATTTCTTATGCAAGCTAGTGATGTTTGAATTTCAAGAATTATTGCTATCTTTTATTTGCTCACCATTAGCCATTAAAGTTAAATTAAGGCTTTGACCAACTAATTGAGAATGATTTGGTCCCTTAATTACCCTCCCCCCCTCCTTTTCTTTTGAGTTAATTCCTTTTTGGCAAGCTTACTTGTATGGTAAGTCTTTCCCTTTCCTTTTTTTCCTTTGGTGTTGATTTTGGTAAGTGCTTGATTAAGGAGTCTTCTCCAACCCTAGCTTGGGCTTATAAATAGGAGAGATTTTACTCCCTCTCCTCGTCATTATTCCCCCCAGCAGCCACCATCTCTCGATCTCTCTCCCTTTCTTTTTTTTTTCGTCTGCCATCATCGCCGCGAGCCGACCCCCTCGCCGCCGTTGCACCACCGAGCGATCGCCTATCGCTGGAAGTCACCATCGCGACTCCATCATCCAATACCTCCATCGCAACGCCGTCGTCCAGCGCCTCCATCGCCATCGTGCTCGCAACATCGTTCACGGTCCCGAGCCTCGCTGCTCGTGCCCCCGTCGCTGCCCTATCGCAAGCCAGGCCCCTCGTTGTTCGCGTGTTCCGTCGCTGTCCAGCGCCCCAGCAGTCGCCCACGAGCCCTCCCAGCGACCAGCAGTCACGCACAAGTCGGCCCGCACGAACGCCACGCGAAGCTGCCGTGCGGTGCGATCGCGCCAGCCCTTCTCGCCTCCGTTGAGCCCTTGTTTCGTTTGTTTTTTTCCGAGAACGGTACAAGGCTGAAATCCCCCTTATTTATTGTGTGTATATGTTAGGTCTTAAGCCCTGTTTGAAATTGCATGTTAGGGCTTGAGAATTTATCGATTTATTTCATGTTGTGATCGTTAATTGTGAAAGCAAGTGTATTATGCTTAAATCGGGAATAGGGCTGTGGATTATTGGAACATTTGAAGTCTTTGGCCTCATGTTGAAGGCCTTAGACGAAATTGTTGAGTAAATTGTCATTTATGCTATTTTGAATCTGGTATTGCTGCTGAACACTTGAAAAATCATTATAAATTGTGTATTCGTGCGATTGCTGTGAAAATTGAATTGTATGACCCACTGATAGTGTTATATGTTGTGTAAAAATTTCAAGTCGAAATAAGATCTGTAGCTATGTCGAATGTTGATTTGAAGTTCTGGGCAGAAACTTTGAAAAATCATTAAAAATCGAATACTTGGTATTTTGCTGTGATTTTTGGTGAGTGTTAGTAATCTGATGTTATGTGTGTTGTGTCCAAATTTCGTTGATAAATTTAAAGGATTGCCCGGTGAACTAGAAAGTTCAGATTTTCATCATCTTTTTGTAAAAATTGGTTGATTGAGTTAAACTGAAGAGTTGGGTCTGAAACCTTGTGAATATGTGCCTTTCTGGGTCTACTTAAAAATTTCAAGTAAATCGTTCGAGTGCATTTTGAAATTGGTCGGTCCTATTTGAAACCCTGCTTGTCTGCCGGGCCCTGTGCACTGCTGCCAGCCAGCGCCCCAGCGCACGCACAACGTCCCAGCGCCGCAGCTCAGCGTGATACGGAAGTGGTCATCAACCCAGGCGAGTCCGACGAGGAAGGTGACGATGGTCTCGATATCTGGTTGGAAAACATGCTGGAAGAGCCATCAAGCCCGATATACCAAATATCATGCAAGAGAGACTGGCCGAAAGGGTGTGGTCCACGGGCTAAGCTAAAACCTAAGAAGCGCAAGACCAAACGAGCCCGAAGGAAACATAAGGCGAAGGCCAAGGAATCATGTTGTTGGTGCAAGCCTTGTACAAGGAAGAGACGGGCTTGGCGATCGGAGGCTAGAAGGCGAGGTAAGAAAAGGATGGAAGATGGATGGGTATGGTGTTAGAGGTATGCTGTAAAAGCTGTGTTTTGCAGTTTCTATCAATTCCATTTTGATCTGGCAATCATGTTTCGGTCAAAGTACATATGTTTGCAGTTTATTTATTTATGCAATACATACTCCATGTCTTATATTGAGATAGTGTGGTTCGAAGAGTTTCGAACGGAAAGATCACCTATCGGTTCCTTATAAGACTAAACCATTTGTTCACAGTCTAGACTGGCAGTGCGACCCCACTTGGAAAAAGACTGTAGTGTATTCCCGATTCAGTTGGTCTTTGACTGA
>CACSLK010000984.1:5757510-5775375 GCA_902706635.1 Striga hermonthica
GAGTCGGCAAAAATTTTAAAAGGTGAATGTCCATATCCTAACTATAGATTCCGCTGCGTTAGGATTTATTTCGATAAAGTTCAATACTGTGCATGTTGTTTGACGTTCCTAACAGAACCCAACATATGGCGTGCCGGCGATTGCACGAACATGGAGGGAAAGCGTATTGAAGGTTGGGACCCGTGGGACGAACCAAGGTCATCGGGCGAGCACTTGAGGTCAGTTGGAGACGAGGATGTGAGCACGAGCAAAGAACACGCATCGTGCCTTGATATGCGTAACGGGTCAAAGGGACGAGACGATGCACGAGGGAGTGGCGTCAAGATACCGGGCGCAAGCAATGTACGGGGATGCGCCGTAGGCGATCAGGCCGCGGGCGTCGGTTGGGACGCGTTGGCGTTCAGCAGCGGCGAAGACGCGAAATGCGCGGGAGGCGCGCATAGCACACACAGGAATGGTAGCCTAGGCCTCGGAGGCCTAGGAATGGCGGCAGCACACGCGCGCGAGGAGTTCGCCAGCGAACGAGTGTGCACGTCAGCGCGCAAGTGGGGCGGAAGCGCGGATGGCCCAATACTTGCGGGCTTAGGAATGCCGATGGGCGAGGGCGTGCACGCGCGGGGAGGAGTCAGCGACCAGCAGGGGTGCGCGAGGGACGACGCGTGCGCGGACGGACAAGGCCTAGTCTGCGCGGGACTAGGAGAAGCTGAGGCGGCGTGTGACGCGTGCGAGACGCGCACGCGCGAAGCCGCGCGCGACGAGGATTAGGCAACGCGAAAGGGCAGCGCGCATATGAGGCAGCCGAAAATACTTGGGGCGTAAGTTTGGAATTGTTTGGAGTGCATGCCAAGCAATATAAAGATCTAGTCAATTAGGACTCTAGTATATTTAGTTTCCTTCTTGCACAATAATATCTAGATTGTTTAGGAATTTAATATTTTATTGCTTTAATATGTTTCCTAGGTAGATTAGAATTAGTCATAGTTAGGATCTATAAATAGGGATGATCCCTCATTGTTTTTCATGTCTTGGATGAGTTGAATAGAAAAGAATGTTCGTTCGAAACCGTGTGTTAGGATTCGTGAGAGTTTGATCTTGCAACCGAATTGGTGAGGCTAAGACCCAAGCCAGTTCAACCTAGTTAGAGAGGCTAAGACCCGATATAATTCAAAAGAGTGTAGCGAGGCTAAGACCCGAGTGAACTCAAGTATCGTGAGAGAGTTAGGCTAATAACCGAGTCGATCACACCTATCGTCGAGAGCAAGGCCGTGGCGAAGCGGTGATCGAGACAAGTCGAGGGTAACGCAACACACGATCCGTCATCATTGGTGCTTACATTGAGAGTGATCGATTGTGTGTTCGTTAACTTTTTCTACCCCATTCTTTTTTCTTTGTTTCGATTTTTTTGAGTCTTTTGTGTTCGAATTTTTTGAATTTTATCCCATAATTTTCGAAAAATTTCGTGAGTCTTTAAAAAAAAAAGTCTCATCTAGTCCTCTTGTTTGATTTTTTTCAGTTATTACCTTTTGTTGAGGGGCCGAATTTCTCTTCTTTTTGGGTCAAAATTTTTGAAATTCTTGTTCGAATTTTTCATTTATTTTTTCGAATTTTTTTATAGAGTCAAAAAAAAAATGTCTTATGTGCCAATGGACGAGATGGATTGGGAAGATCTCGAATTATTGGAGACATTGGAGAGAGAACTTACCCCATGGGAGAGAACATATCTAGACGAGCTCCATGAGCAAAGAAATCGAGAAGAATACGAGCGACAACTCGTAGAAGGTCGAGGAGCAAGGGAGGGTGAAGTTCAAAACCGTGAAGATGATGGTGCGCTGAATTTTCTAATCCGTGAGGACAAGGAAAGTCTTGAAGAGGAGGGGAATGATACGGAAGTGGTCATCAACCCAAGCGAGTCCGACGAGGAAGGTGACGATAGTCTCGATATCTGGTTGAAAAACATGCTGGAAGAGCCATCAAGCCCGATATATCGAATATCATGCAAGAGAGACTGGCCGAAAGGGTGTGGTCCACGGGCTAAGCTAAAGCCTAAGAAGCGCAAGACCAAACGAGCCCGAAGGAAATGCAAGGCGAAGGCCAAGGAATCATGTTGTTGGTGGAAGCCTTGTACAAGGAAGAGACGGGCTTGGCGATCGGAGGCTAGAAGGCGAGGTAAGAAAAGGATGGAAGATGGATGGGTATGGCGTGCCGGCAATTGCACGAACATGGAGGGAAGGCGTAATGATGGTTGGGACCCGTGGGACGAACCAAGGTCATCGGGCGAGCACTTGAGGTCGGTTGGCGACGAGGGTGCGAGAACGAGCAAAGAATGCGCATCGTGCCTTGATGCGCGTAATGGGTCAAAGGGACGAGACGATGCACGAGGGAGTGGCGTCGAGATACCGGGCGCAAGCAATGTACGGGGATGCGTCGTAGGCGATCAGGCCACGGGCGTCGGTTGGGACGCGTTGGCGTTCGGCAGCAGCGAAGACGCGAAATGCGAGGGAGGCGCGCATAGCACACACGCGAAAGGTAGCCTAGGCTCGGAGGCCTCGGAATGGCGGCAGCACACGCACGCGAGGAGTTCGCCAGCGAACGAGTGAGCGCGTCAGCACGCAAGTGGGGCGGAAGCGCGGATGGCCCAATCCTTGCGTGGTTAGGAATGCCGACGGGCGAGGGCGTGCACGCGTGGGGAGGAGTCAGCGACCAGCAGGGGTGCGCGAGGGATGACGTGTGCGCGGACGGACAAGGCCTAGTCCGCGCGGGACTAGGAGAAGCTGAGGCGGCGTGTGACACGTGCGAGACGTGCGCGCGCGAAGCCGCGCGCGATGAGGATTAGACAACGCGAAAGGGCGGCGCACATATGAGGCGGCCGAAAATACTTGGGGCGTATGTTTGGAATTGTTTTGAGTGCAAGCCAAGCAAGATCAAGATCTAGTCAATTAGGACTCTAGTATATTTAGTTTCCTTCTTGCACAATAATATCTAGATTGTTTAAGAATTTAATATTTAATTGCTTTAATATGTTTCCTAGGTAGATTAGAATTAGTCATAGTTAGGATCTATAAATAGGGATGATCCTTCATTGTTTTTCATGTCTTAGATGAGTTGAATAGAAAAGAACGTTCGTTCGAAACCGTGTGTTAGGATTTGTGAGAGTTCGATCATGCAACCGAATTGGTGAGGCTAAGACCTAAGCCAGTTCAACCGAGTTAGAGAGGCTAAGACTCGATCTATTTCAAAAGAGTGTAGAGAGGCTAAGACCCGAGTGAACTCAAGTATCGTGAGAAAGTTAGGCTAATAACCGAGTCGATCACACCTATCGTCGAGAGCAACGCCGTGGCGTAGCCGTGATCGAGACAAATCGAGGGTAACGCAACACACGATCCTTCATCACAGCGCCCCAGCGCCCGCAGCCCAGCGCCCAGTGCCCCCAGCACAGCGTCCCAGCGCCGTGCGCGTCCCAACAGCGCCCCTGCGCATCCCAGCAACTCCCAGCCATGCACGACCGTGCCAGCGAGCAGCCCAGGGCCCGACCCAAGCCTTTCTTGCAATTTTTCCCGAACCCTTATGTGTGCCTTTGACCTGTTTGACCTTGTTTTGCGTGCTATGACTATGTGTGTTGTTATTATGCATTTTGGTCTAGTCTAGATGTAGGATCCAAGTGTTCCAATATCCACGGAACTTCACGAACTACTTGGTTGAATCAAGTTCGACCAATGTATGCTTGTGATTGTTCTCTCAGGTCAAGTAGGTGTTGATCTTAGTATATAATTGTTGTAGGTGTCTGACGAGCCGTGCTCGCTGCCTACACCCGTTTGTGTGCCATTTTTCTCCGTTGCTATACCAGGTGGGTTCTAATCTAAAATTGTCTATGCCATGAATGATGAATGTTTATACTTATGGGTATGATCTATGTATGAATATGAAATATGTGGCCTATCGATGTGAGCTGTTACGGCCGTCGGTACGGTTGTCTCCGTCGATGTAATACGGTTGCCCTTGTGAGGCAAGTCTCCTTAAGTCCTGATATGGCCGTGCCCTTGCGAGGTACGTAAGCCCATATGGAAGGCCGTGTCTGTAGCGTGGCATGTACTTCCGCCTTCGGGTAATGAATCCCCGTTCTGCGACTAGCGATAGATGTGCACAGGAGTAATGTGATTGTTGTGTTTTGATAGAAGATGAGACATGATGTGCATAGTAGTGAGCACTACTTTTATCTTGTGCTCACTCCCACCTGCTCTTCACGGATGCAGGTGAAGCAGGTGCCGGATGACGGGGGAAAAGACGAGTGGGTTGGTCATGATTTATATGTTTATGATTTCGCTTCCATTATGAATAAAGTGTGGTCCTTTGAGACGTGTTGAACTGTTTTCAAACTTGTCCGTGTCGGGATTTTTGGACCCTTGTTGATATTCATATGAGAGTTACTTATTGAATATCATGTGTTTTCGATTATGCATGCTATGTGGTTTAGCTAATAATCATGTGGAATTGAATTTTAAAAGGGTAATGAAAACCATGTGAACAACCAGATACGACTTGGTTGATGTTAAATGTTCTATAACGCCCATGTTTTCGAAAATGAGTTCGAAAAATTTTATACTGATTTTTGGAAAGTCCGGAATTTCTTAAAAATCAAAGTGGGGTGTTATAGTTTGGTATCAGAGCCAGTCTGCGTTTCTGTAGACTGGCTTATATGTGAGTATGTGTTTAGACCTTGTAATATGACCACTCGTCTCCGTCACTCTGCGCTGCTTAAGGTATGTTTTATATAAGTATCAATGAAAATACTTATAATGTAAATTGTGATGTTTTGCACGAGTAGCAATGAAACTACTTGTGATGTTTTACATGAGTAGCAATGAAACTACTTATGAGGTTTTGCATGAGTAGCAATGAGACTACTTATGAAGTGTTATATATGTTGTTTTGGGGCTTAGGAAATATGTCCACCTCAGGTTATGTGAACTCTAGTGTTTGGCATTGAACTCTAGTGATATAGAGTTATGTTCGGACTCTAGAGATTCCTAGTTGTGAGTTCCAGTATTTTATTATTGAGATAAGTGATGTTTATAGCATTTTTCCCGCTATAAGATCCGTTCAGTGTCCTTAGAGTAGGACCATTCGTGACCCATCTCGAAAGAGAAAGGTTAAGTACCGAGTGAATCTCTAGTGTATGGGATCACTCGGGAGATTAGAACCTCAGTTGTCGAGGACCGAGAGTGTCGTTTAGATGCCGCAAATTGGTTATTAATCGACCTCCATAGTTTAGGAGAATCTAAGGCGTATCATAGTCGTAACTCTCGAGAGTGGCTAGCCTCGAGAGGGACGATGGTTGATAATTCTCATATGTTAGATAGAGCGTAAGTCCTGAAGGCTGATGCATGGATGAAAGACGACGACTTCGTCCATAGGACGAGTGGATTGCTCCGACATCGCGTGAATGTCTTGTGAGTTGGCTGCGAGTCACACAGTTGAGATATGCGTTGTGATTTGAGATATACGTTGTGATTATATATGACTTGTTGATGCTCGGTGTAATGCCCCGTTTATTTGTGAGATATTTAGGAATTATTTAAATTATTATTGCTTTTATTATTAGTATTATTATTATAATTATTTGCCTAAATGTCATTAAATGTTTAAATGTCTTTATTATTATTATTATTATTATTATTATTATTATTATTATTATTATTATTATTATTATTATTATTATTATTATTATTATTATTATTATTTCTAAATGTCTAATTGTTTTTAATTGTTTAATTGATTTTATGTGATTAATGTGTGTAATTAATAAAATAAATTATGTGTAATAATAGTAAATATTATTATGTGTATTATTTGTATATATTTTATTCGGTTAATATTTTAATTCATCACGCGATTAAACCGAGCCCCAGAACGAGTTATTATCTCGAACCCGCATATGAACCGGACCACATAAGTCGAACCGGTTTTCCCCTCTAATCTGGTACGTATGTGTGCATGTGATCTTTTATCTGTGGACCAAGACAATTTGATTAACCTAGAATTCATGTATAAATGAATTTTCCAACCCTCAGGCAGAAACAAATCCACTTCCCGCTGCTCTCTATCGTTCATCTCTCCCAATCTTCCTCTCGCGATCGCAATCAGCAGAGAAAGAGAACGAGATTTTTCTCTCGCTCAATCCATCGCCCCCATCGTTCCATATATCTCTCCCTCAGATTTGTTGTTCACACGCCTCCATCATCATCATCGTCCGCGCACCAGCACCAGCATCACTCTCTACCGTCTCCTCACGCCGGAAGTGAACAGCAGCAAGCCGACGCCGGCCTTTCACCACCACAATCGATCAACTGCAGCCGCTCCTACGCAACACCCTGTCACTTCGAGACCTCCTCCTTCCGCTTGCAGACCGGCAGGTCATCTCAACCACGCAATCACGGAAGTAGTGCATCTGCCATCGCCGGAGAAGAAGCCTCCGTCCTTGTCTGCCCTTTTCAGCAAGCGGAGGTCTTTGTCTGGTGAGTTTCGCCGATGTTGGTGGCAGCCAGGCTTCCGTCGAGCAGTTGCACTCCTATTTCCGTCCAGCAGCGATCCGGGACCAGTCCCGAAGCCGTGAGCAAAGCAGTGAGTAGCCGAGTTCCGTTCATGGTCAGCGGACCCCGTACGAGAAGCCCTGTTCAGCGTTCGTGGGCCGAGTGCAGAGAACTGGGAGCCGCACGCGAGCAGAAGTAGCAGCGGGAAGCCGAGACGAGTTCTACGTCCGAGACTTCCTTCCTGTTTTCTTTCAGTTTTTCCATGAGATCCTTGAGGAGGTATATGGCTTATCACTCTCTTCCATTTCATGGGTTTTAATTCAAGGATTATGCTGAGTGTCTTAAGGTTCATGTAAATTATATGATTTTTGTGTATTGTTCATGAGAGTTATCATATAGTTGATACAAGATGATGTTGAATTCTCAACTTCGGATGTCATGTAGCCTCTGAAAAATGCATATATTTGAAGTTTAAAAAGAGTCAGGATATTTATTTTCTAAGTCATTGATGAGCCAGGATATTATTTGCATGTTCGGAGCCTTGCCGGGCTTCGAAATTTTAATGTTTAAAGGGGCGAGCTATTGCTGCGTTTTTCTGAGTTAGGAGCAGCCCCATGACATGCTCATGTTCTTGATAATGTTGAGGTTATATAGTACTGAGAAGTTGTTGAGAAGATCGGGTCTTAATCGCCTAAAGTGAGCCTCCTTTGATTATGTGATTTATGTTTGTGGAAATAGTTGCTGTTGGATCATTGTTTAAGTGTTTAATAAGTTGTTTATGTCATGGAGATAGATTTATTTAAGTTTCTTTGAGATTTCTTGTAATAGCATGATCTTATGGTCTCTGTTGTGCCGCTGTTTTGCCCTTCGAAAACTCGTCTCTTGAAAATGTGTTCTTTATATAGATTGTATTTGATCCGGTTATCTTTCAATGCGCTTTGGAATCATGTGATTTCGATTTGAAATGAATAAGTTATGATTTTTACAAAATTGTTGCGCGAGCAGTTTTTTTTAAAGACCCGGCAGCATGTACTAATGTTATGTCTGACCTGTTTATCATGCTTTAAAGTGATCAAATGAAAACGTGACCTTCATGAAAGTTGCAGATCGTTTTCTTAGCTTTCTAATGAGGTACGATTCATGCTGATCCGAACTTTGTATCATGAGTTTGAGTTAATTTACTGAAGTGCTCTCTGTATCTTCAAATGGGTTTTTGGCAGATTTTAAGTCTCAGTTCTAATTCTGTTTTGACCTTCAAGGACTCATTTCTTGGAGTTGAATTCTTCTTTTGAAATAAAGTATTTTCAGTTGGCTTTCTGTAGCATTTAAAATCTTGGAAAAATGTTATAAAATGAATTTTCTATAATTTTTACAAGTTAATGTGAACCCAGTTATTTGTATATTGGGGACTGCATTTATGTGCTCGATGTATGACTTGTTTTGGTGGATCTAATGTGATTATATCTGATGGTATTTAACATAAATGTTGGAGATATTGAGTTAAAATTCAGTGAGTTTTGGAATCTTTAAAAAAGGAGGTGAATTGGATTTTATATGATTTTTGTAAATCAGCTATGCTTGAAGATTTCAAAATTTATGGCAGGGTATATGTGTTTAATGCATGTTAGATTCTTGTTAAGTGTTTGCTTATGTGACTAATATGTGTTGAGTTGGTTTATGTGTTGATGGTGTGAACCTTACGTGCCTTAAATGTGATGATCTTGGTGTCGGATAGACGTTTATAGGCTATTTCAATAATCGTAGGTGTTGACGAGCTGTGCTCTCGGCGTGCTTTTCCCCGATTTTTGTGATTTCTCTATTCTCCGGAGACCAGGTGGGTTTATTATTCAAAAGTTGTCTATGCCTTGAACTGTGAATATTTTTACTTACTTGGGTATGATCAAAGTATGAAATGTGTATGTGTAACTTTCGGCGTGAGCTGTACCGGCCGTCGAACGTATCCCTGTTGTTATAGAACGTACCCCGAGTGGGTAATCTTCTCTTGTGATGGATTTCCTGCCTAAAACCCTCGGGGTTGGCAGACCTGTCTAATACCCTCGGGGTTGACAGTGGATTTCCCGTCTAAAACCCTCGGGGTTAACGGATGAATCTCCTACTTTGGCAACGTTAGAGTTCCCGCGGGGAGACGATACGTGGACCAAATGTAGTCTATTCTGCTAGGTGTGCACATGAGATATGTAATGAGATATGTAATGGACTCTGGATAGGTGATGGGAAAGATTTCATTGTCTATGTTCATACTTGTGACCATGTCATACTTGCTTTTGTATTATAACTGTTCATGCGCATAGCGGTGAGCACAACGGATTCCATCTGTGCTCATCCCCACCTGCTCTTCATGGATGCAGGTTGAGCCGGCGACTACATGGCGGCGAGAGACGAGTGGTGGTCGGTTGTTTGACCGGACCTTATTATGTTGCTTCCGCTTTGCTATTATGTTATGATTACTTTTATCATTATGTTGAACTCTGAAGTATTTATGATTTGAGAAATTCGAACACTGTTTTTGGAGATGCCCCATTTGCTAATGATTGATTTCGGAACTTTGTTTAGAACCCTGTGAGGGTGGTTTCGATTTGACTTTGGATATTTGATGATGTTTAAATTACTTGCGAGTAATTGATATTTCGTAAATGTTGATTATATGTCGAGTAACGCCAAGTGATATATGAAAAGAATTTCGAAAAATTTTCGTTGTTTTTTTTCAAAAGTCTTTGACTTTCGTCAAATAAAAGTGGGGCGTTACAATATGGTATCAGAGCAGGTCTACGTTTCTGTAGACTGCTTAAATTTGAATATGTGCATATTTGATTATTTGAGTTAAGCATCGACCACTCGTCTTCGTCATGCTGCGCCGCTCAAGGTATGTATGTCATAAGTATCGTTGAGATCACTTATGAAATGTTTTCTATTCATGATTGCTTATGTATGTGCTAAATCGGGGCTTAGGATCTATCCATCTTTGAAATTGGCGAACTCTAGCGTTTCATGATGAACTCTAGATTTCTTTATTTGTGTTGTGATGCCTCTAATTCAGTATGAATTAGGGAATTGAGAAGTGTTGTTCCACCTTAAAAAGATTTTGAGAATCTTTTAAGGAGGGTAGTCGTGCCTGGTACAAGCACATCGTGGAGTGCAGAGCCACCTTAACTTTTGATATTCATTCTTTGTAATCTTTGGAAGCTCATTTAGGACTGCCAGCACAGTTAGCTACTTGACCAAGAGCTAACGTGATGGCCGACACTGTTAGTCGGAAGAGTCGAATGAGCTAAGCGTTCATTATTCGGTAGTGACCGCTGGGATTGGGATTATTCCTGGTTAAAGAGTCGAAACTCGTTTCTTTTGGGATGTTTTTCCGACCTCTATCGTTGTTTTGTTCGTTGGAGATTGTGCTAATCAGGGAAGTTGGTGGACTTGGAACTCGTGTTATGCCTTATAAAGCTTGACAACCATGAAACCGTTGAAATTGTTTTGTACCTAATAGAATCATCCTTGAGGGAATCCTAAAATTTTGTAGTGTAAAACCATTAGGCCTTCTGTTTACCTTGGAAATTATGAACCTGGGATTAGAGAATTTCTTTTTCTTTTTTATGAACCTCGAACCAAACACCGACCCTGGCTGGGTTTAGCCACGCGAAGTGGTGGTTGAGCATACACGCCTGTGCTGAGAGACGTGAGGCCAACTGCAGTGGCCGACCGTTGACTCGCATAAGAGCCGCTGCCGCCATCACCGAACGCCAAACTCCCCAGGCCAGTGTGTACGGCCAAACCTTGACCTTGTAGTCAGCCCTATACCGCGAATTTGTTTTTGAACCGTTCAACCAGTTTCTTTACCAATATGTGTTGGGAAACCTCTTGAACCTTGTCTTTTTAACTTTGAACCGAGAGCTCCAAGTTTCACCGAACCGATGTATGAAAACTTAATTCTCGATTAAGTGAGTTTTGTTGTTAATTGCTTAGCCGTATGAGGAATGTTCCTCGAACCGGCAGATAATCGTGGTGCTACATTTTTTTAGCGAAGTCTCGAGTCTCGATTAGAGGCTATGCAATCACCATGAGATTTATGTTGATGCGAATGTCTTCCTGAAGGCCGTACTCGACAGGTGTGGCTTGCTTCGGGGAGAAGGGGGAAGCTTCGGCCTCGCTATGTCGGACCCTTTAAGACTCTCGCACAAGTCAAAGACTTGGCCTACCAGTTAGCTTTACCGCCTGTGTTGTCGGAGTACATGACCCCGAACACGTGGTGGACTTCGTCGAGTTGCAGGTCGAGCGAGACCGTACCTATGAGTAAGCACCGGTGTTCGTACTAGACCGGAAGGTTCATCAGCTGAGGACCCGGGCAGTCGATCTCGTCGAGGTGCAATAAAACCGGCACGGCAAGTCCGAGGCAACTGGGGAGCCTGAGGGCGAGACTATAGGAGATATCCGAACTTCATGTTTGATGTTGCATTTTAGAGTTTGGATGTTTAATTTTCGAATTCCGTGGACGGAATTCCTTTTAAGGTAGGTAGACTGTAATGCCCCGTTTATTTGTGAGATATTTAAGAATTATTTAAATTATTATTGCTTTTATTATTAGTATTATTATTATAATTATTTGCCTAAATGTCATTAAATGTCTAAATGTCAATATTATTATTATTATTATTATTATTATTATTATTATTATTATTATTATTATTATTATTATTATTATTATTATTATTATTTCTAAATGTCTTATTGTTTTTAATTGTTTAATTGATTTTATGTGATTAATGTGTGTAATTAATAAAATAAATTATGTGTAATAATAGTAAATATTATTATGTATATTATTTGTATATATTTTATTCGGTTAATATTTTAATTCATCGCGCGATTAAACCGAGCCCGAGAACGAGTTATTATCTCGAAACCGCATATGAACCAGACCAGCTAAGCCGAACTGGTTTTCCTCGCTAATCTGGTACGTATGTGTGCGTGTGATCTCTTATCTGTGGACCAAGACAATTTGATTAACCTAGAATTCATGTATAAATGAATTTCCCCACCCTCAGCAGAAACAAATCCACTTCCCGCAGCTCTCTATCGTTCATCTCTCCCAATCTTCCTCTCGCGATCGCCATCAGCAGAGAAAGAGAACGAGATTTTTCTCTCGCTCAATCCATCGCCCCCATCGTTCCATATATCTCTCCCTCAGATTTGTTGTTCACACGCCTCCATCATCATCATCGCCCGCGCACCAGCACCAGCATCACTCTCTACCGTCTCCTCTCGCCGGAAGTGAACAGCAGCAAGCCGACACCGGCCCTTCACCACCACAATCGATCAACTGCAGCCGCTCCTACGCAACTCCCTATCACTTCGCGACCTCCTCCTTCCGCTTGCAGACCGGCAGGTCATCTCAACCACGCAATCTCAGCAGTAGTGCATCTGCCATCGCCGGAGAAGAAGCCTCCGTCCTTGTCGGCCCTTTTCAGCAAGCGGCGGTCTTTGTCTGGTGAGTTTTGCCGATGTTGGTGGCAGCCAGGCTCCCGTCGAGCAGCTGCACTCCTCTTTCTGTCCAACAGGGATCCGGGACCAGTCCTGAAGCCGTGAGCAAAGCAGTGAGTAGCCGCGTTCCGTTCATGGTCAGCGGACCCCGTACGAGAAGCCCCGTTCAGCGTTCGTGGGTCGAGTGCAGAGAACCGGGAGCCGCACGCGAGCAGAAGTAGCAGCGGGAAGCCGAGACGAGTTCTACGTCCGAGACTTCCTTTCTGTTTTCTTTCAGTTTTTCCATGAGATCCTTGAGGAGGTATATGGCTTATCACTCTCTTCCATTTCATGGGTTTTAATTCAAGGATTATGCTAAGTGTCTTAAGGTTCATGTAAATTATATGATTTTTGTGTATTGTTCATGAGAGTTATCATATAGTTGATACAAGATGATGTTAAATTCTCAACTTCGGATGTCATGTAGCCTCTGAAAAATGCATATCTTCGAAGTTTAAAAAGAGTAAGGATATTTATTTTCTAAGTCATTGATGAGCCAGGATATTATTTACGCGTTCAGAGCCTTGCCGGGCTTCGACATTTTAATGTTTAAAGGGGCGAGCTATTGCTGCGTTTTTCTGAGTTAGGAGCAGCCCCATGACATGCTCATGTTCTTGATAATGTTGAGTTTATATAGTGCTGAGAAGTTGTTGAGAAGATCGGGTCTTAATCGCCTAAAGCGAGCCTCCTTTGATTATGTGATTTATGTTTGTGGAAATAGTTGCTGTTGGATCATTGTTTAAGTGTTTAATAAGTTGTTTATGTTATGGAGATAGATTTATTTATGTTTCTTTGAGATTTCTTGTAATAGCATGATTTTTATGGTCTCTGTTGTGCCGCTGTTTTGCCATTCGAAAACTCGTCTCTTGAAAATGTGTTCTTCATATAGATTGTAGTTCATCCGGTTATCTTTCAATGCGCTTTGGAATCATGTGATTTCGAGTTGAAACGAATAAGTTATGATTTTTACAAAATTGTTGCGCGAGCAGTTTTTTTTAAAGACCCGGCAGCATGTACTAATGTTATGTCTGACCTGTTTATCATGCTTTAAAGTGATAAAATGAAAACCTGACCTTCATGAAAGTTGCAGATCGTTTTCTTAGCTTTCTAATGAGGTACGATTCATGCTGATCAGAACTTTGTATCATGAGTTTGAGTTAATTTACTGAAGTGCTCTCCGTATCTTGAAATGGGTTTTTTGGCAGATTTTAAGTCTCAGTTCTAATTCTATTTTGACCTTCAAGGACTCATTTCTTGGAGTTGAATTCTTCTTGTGAAATAAAGTATTTTCAGTTGCCTTTCTGTAGCATTTAAAATCTTGGAAAAAGGTTTTCAAATGATTTTTCTATGATTTTTACAAGTTAATGTGAACCCAGTTATTTGTATATTGGGGACTGCGTTTATGTGCTCGATGTATGACTTGTTTTGATGGATCTAATGTGATTATATCTGATGGTATTTAACATAAAAGTTGGAGATATTTGAGTTAAGATTCAGTGAGTTTCGGAATCTTTAAAAAAGAAGTTGAATTGGATTTTATATGATTTTGTAAATCAGCTATGCTTGAAGATTTCAGAATTTATGGCAGGGTATATGTGTTTAATGCATGGTCTATTTTTGAGTAGCAAATGTGTTAATAGGAGGAAATGATCAACATGAAAGATGTAGCTTAATAGAGATTCTTGTTAAGTGTTTGCTTATGTGACTAATATGTGTTGAGTTGGTTTATGTGTTGATGGTGTGAACCTTACGTGCCTTAAATGTGATGATCTTGGTGTCGGATAGACGTTTATAGGCTATTTCAATAATCGTAGGTGTTGACGAGCTGTGCTCTCGGCATGCTTTTCCCCGATTTTTGTGATTTCTCTATTCTCCGGAGACCAGGTGGGTTTATTATTCAAAAATTGTCTATGCCTTGAACTGTGAATATTTTTACTTACTTGGGTATGATCAAAGTATGAAATGTGTATGTGTAACTTTCGGCGTGAGCTGTACCGGCCGTCGAACGTATCCCTGTTGTTATAGAACGTACCCCGAGTGGGTAATCTCCTCTTGTGATGGATTTCCTGCCTCAAACCCTCGGGGTTGGCAGACCTGTCTAATACCCTCGGGGTTGACAGTGGATTTCCCGTCTAAAACTCTCGGGGTTGACGGATGAATCTCCTACTTTGGCAACGTTAGAGTTCCCGCGGGGAGACGATACGTGGACCAAATGTAGTCTATTCTGATAGGTGTGCACATGAGATATGAAATGAGATATGATGGACTCTGGATAGGAGATGGGAATGATTTGATTGTCTATGTTCATACTTGTGACCATGCCATACTTGCTTTTGTATTATAACTGTTCATGCGCATAGCGGTGAGCACAACGGATTCCATCTGTGCTCATCCCCACCTGCTCTTCATGGATGCAGGTTGAGCCGACGGCTGCATGGCGGCGAGAGACGAGTGGTGGTCGGTTGTTTGATCGGACCTTATTATGTTGCTTCCGCTTTGCTATTATGTTATGATTACTTTTGTCATTATGTTTAACTCTGAAGTATTTATGATTTGAGAAATTCGAACACTGTTTTTGGAGATGCCCCGTTTGCTAATGATTGATTTTGGAACTTTGTTTAGAACCCTGTGAGGGTCATTTCGATTTGACTCTGGATATTTGATGATGTTTAAATTACTTGCGAGTAATTGATATTTCGTAAATGTTGATTATATGTCGAGTAACGCCAAGTGATATATGAAAAGAATTTCGAAAAATTTTCGTTGTTTTTTTTAAAAGTCCTTGACTTTCGTCAAATAAAAGTGGGGCTTTACACTCGGTTCATGAGTGTATGATTTTGGGTTGGCATTTAATTGAAAACTCCATGTTTTAGCCACTGTTTGTGCTAAGATTCTCGTGGCCTACAAGCTGTTTTCTGGTTAGGTGTTCTTCTTAAATTGTGTAGTGCTTTGAGTTAGGTTTCTACGAGTTTTGGAATTTCATGATTCGGAGTTAAATTGAATTAGTTATGAATTTTTGTAGTTGAAACTGCAAGCAGTTTTTGAAATTCCGGGCAGAATTGTGAATCATGATGTTGGGTTATTTTTGACAATGTTAATGTGACTATGTAAAAATATGATCAACATGAAACTTGTAGTACATGTTATAAGCTTTCTCAGGAAGTTAAAATCTTGCATGTCGGTGTTTTCTTTGATTTTATATGATTTTTCAAAGTTGGAGTTATGCCCAAAATTTTTAAAACAGTGGTTGAATTTACGATTGAAATGTATGCTCTGAAATGAGGCCCTTAACGTGATTATTTGTAAAGATGTCCTTCGTGGAACTTGTAGCAATTCAAGGGTAGTTTTTGTAAGTTTTGAGTTTGCATGATTTGGAGTTTTGTGGCATGAGATATTCCTGATTTAGTGACATGCTGTAATTTATAAATAGTTTCGTTGGCAGATTTTTTTTGACCTAAGTGTTTTATGCTTAAACTCGATTTTAAAGTTATTTTTGGCTTAAGTGACCTACACGAAAGCTGTAAATAATTGAGTTAGCTATCTTGACGATTTTGAATTTCAGTAATATAATGTTTGTAGCCTCGGTTATTGTGCATACACTGAGAACTTGTCAAGCTGTATGTTTTCATTTATCCACTGCACCTATGTTTTGTATGTTTGTTGTATTATGTGAATTTCAATGATTTTATCTACCTGAGTGTTCTTCATAAAAATGATAGAGGCCTGAGTTAGGGATATTTTTCAAGTAGTTTTATCATGATACGATATCTAGATCGAAAGCTACATGCATTTTAAATTCATCATGCATGCTGGAAATTGGTGCAAGTTCATGTTTAGGTTTCCAAATTGAGTTGTAAATTTCAAAATTAGCTTTTCGTCAAATTTCATGTATATGTGCCCTATGTGACTTAATCTGATTAGTATTATAATGTTAGCTGGAAACACTTGTGGGAGAAGCTTTATGCTAGACCTCGAAGTGTGAAAGCTATAGGTTGTGTATGTGGATTGAACTCGTTTAGGACTACCGGCACGATTAGCTACCTGAGTAAAAGCTGTCGTGACGGCCGACATTGTTGGTCGGAAGAGTCAAGCGAACTAACCATTTTGTTGTTCGGC
Source organism: Striga hermonthica (assembly GCA_902706635.1). NCBI lineage: Eukaryota > Viridiplantae > Streptophyta > Magnoliopsida > Lamiales > Orobanchaceae > Striga > Striga hermonthica. The sequence goes on from CACSLK010000984.1 coordinate 5,773,689, forward strand.
GTTGACTGCCGAGTTAGAACTTTTCCTGGCAGTGATGCCAATGTTCGATCCCTTTTGGAGAAATTGTTGTTGTCAAACCCTTTGTCCTGCCGGAGTACTTAAGAAATTGTGAGACTCGGAAATTGAAATTTCTGGTATGTGCCTCGAACCGAGTGCTGAACCTGACTAGGTGTAGCCACGCGAAGTGGAGGCCGAGCCGCACGCCCGTGCTGAGAGAAGTGAGGCCAACTGCAGTGGCCGATCGTTGACTCGCACGAGAGCTGCCGCCGCCATCACCGAACGCCAAACTCCCCAGGTCAGTGTGTACGGTCAAACCTTGACCTTGTAGCTGGTATCCGAGTGGGCACATGCACGCGTCCCAGCGCCCCGCATATGCAGCGCCAGCGTGTGTGTCACCTCTCGGGTGAGAGTGCATTAAACCTAGTCCGACCTTGTCCTTTTAGAAGTCTTTGAACCAGATTTTTGGTCAAGGTGTATGTTGATCTTTCGAGTCATTGTGTGAATGCCCTAATCAACAATCCCTGGTGTATGAGGTTTGTCGATTAGTTTCCCATGCCACATGCGAGATTTTCTCGAGATGGCGAGATAGTAGTTTCCGTAGTAATGTGGGGGCGGAGCCTTGAGTCTCGACTGGAGACCGACTCCGCGGGAGGAAATCGCTATTGAGTATCTTGTCGTTACTCTCGAAGCTGCATACGAGGTGTTACTCGTGTCGGCAATGGGTGAGGCCTTGTCATCGGCATAAAACAGAATCATGTGTTCTGAATGTACCAGATTTGAGTATAAGTGTCGATTGTCTATCCTATCCTGGTTTCTCGACCAAGTCAATAGCTTAGCCTGATGGTTGACTCCACCACCGGGACTTGCGAGGATGCGTGACACGTTCTAGCCTCGTGTTGGAGGGAATGTGTGCATGATCTCGAGGTATGTGTTAATTGACGAGCTGCGTGATCGACAGAACCCTACCTGTATAGAGGTACCGGTGACCTGTTGAGACCGATGGTCCATCAGGGAAAGACCGGGAGGGTACTCGTCAATGTCCAGTAGTGGTAGTCGAGTCGAGGGCGAGACGACTTGGGAGAGGGAAACCGAGATTCTGAGGGAGTACCGAACACCTTGTGTTGATATTTCCCTTGCATTCTGGTAGTTTTATTTTCAAATTCTGAGGACGGAATTCTTTGTAAGGTGGGTAGACTGTAACGCCCCGTTCGTTCATGAATAAATGAATTATTATTATTATTATTATTATTATTATTATTATTATTATTATTATTATTATTATTATCATTATTATTATTATTTTTGCCATTAATATCATTATTTGTTGCTTTATATTTAACTGTCTGATTGCCTAAGTGAATTTTATGTGCCTTATGTGTATTTATAATAAATACTAATCGTGAATATTTTATATAATTATTAAATATTATTTTAATTTAATTTAATATTTGTCGATTCGAGCGAAATTATTTATCCATATAACCGGATCATCGACGTCGAGCATAACCGGGATTTTAAATTGAACCGCCCGAACCAACCGTCGGTGTATTTCTTATGCAAGCTAGTGATGTTTGAATTTCAAGAATTATTGCTATCTTTTATTTCCTCACCATTAGCCATTATAGTTAAATTAAGGCTTTGACCAACTAATTGAGAATTGATTTGGTCCCTTAATTACCCCCCCCCC
>CACSLK010000984.1:5823007-5859452 GCA_902706635.1 Striga hermonthica
AATAGCAATAATCAATAATTACTCCCAAATAATCCACATTAAAACGGGGTATTACATAAATCCTCTCGTAATTTTGTTCCCATTTCATTACTGTGGAGTAACTGGTCATATCAGACCCAAATGCTATAAGATGCAGCATGATCTTTGTTCTTGTAAAGTCCTTAACTGGACTCTCTCCGGTGTGCCAGTGAACGTTCATGCAGTGAATTCCCCTAAAAATTCTTTAAAAATCTGCAAGTATGGGTTGCAAATAATTCCTTTAAATGTCTTGTGTCAGTATTGTCTCTTAGAACCTCACTTGAAGGGAAGTGGTATCTTGATAGTGGGTGTTAAAGGCATACGACTGGTGAACCAGCATACTTGTTGAATATCAAAACTGGTTCAAATGGGGAAGTCACTTTTGGTGATCATTGGAACAGGTTGTTTGAACTTGGGTGGTTTACCTAGATTAGATGATGTGTTACTCGTGGATTACTTGAAAGCAAATCTCTTGAGTGTGAGTCAACTTTGTGACCAAGGTCTTGGTGTCAGTTTCTCTTGTGATAAGTGTTATGTGAAGAACAATGGAGGTACATGTGTGCTTACCGGTTCTCGTTCAACTGACAATTGCTATCGTGTTGATTTTAATGAAAAATGCCTTCAAGCAAATGTTAGTGAACTTGAAATATGGCATCAACGCCTGGGACATATTGGACCTCTCACTTGGTCAAATTTTCTAATGCAGCTGCGATCCGCTATGACGGAACATCCGGAATGCGAACCTTGTCAACTTGGTAAGCAAACTCGAGCATCTCATAAAGCACTGAACTATGTTGCTTCAAAGCAAATTCTAGAACTACATCACATGGATCAGATGGGTCCCATACAGGTTGAAAGTATGAAGGTTAAAAGTATATTTTTGTGTGTATAGATGATTTCTCACGATATACGTGGGTTGATTTCTTGCGTGAGAAATCTGACACCTTCTCTTCTTTTAAGTAACTTTTTCTGAAACTTCAAGATGAGAAAGGGTTTTCCATAATCAATATTCAAAGTGATCATGTGCAAGAGTTTGAAAATTTTGAGTTTGCGAATTTTTGTGACTCTCGGGGTATTCTTCATGAGTTTTCTGCCCCTAAGACTCCAAAACAGAATGGAGTTGTTGAGAGGAAGAACCGCACTCTTCAAGAGATGGCCAGGGTTATGTTGAACTCCAAGAAAATTTCTCATAGATGGTAGGCATAGGCAACTAACACAACCTGATATCTTATCAATATGGTGTTCCTTCGTCGAGGTATGAGTTTGACATCCTATGAGCTCTGAAAAGGTAAAAGCCCTAACCTTAGACATCTGCATGTTTTTGGGTGTAAATGCTATATTTATAATGATCATGAACAACTTGGGAATTTTGACGCTAAATGTGATGTAGAGTTCTTTCTTGGATATTCTAACAACAGTCGAGCATACCGTGTTTACAACACAAGTACCATACTGTGATAGAATCCATGAATGTGACCTTTGATGAGAAATCCTCCCATGTTGGTTCATCAGTGTCATTTAATCCTTGTGAAAATATTGTGAGTGTCCAGGATACTCAAGATGTTAACAGCCCTGCGGACTATAAGGATACTGAACGTTCAGTTGAAGTTGAGGGGTCTCAAGAAAATCTGATAGAGTATAATGTACCTGCTACACGTGGAAGTCCAGCACAACCAAAGTGTGATCCATCCCTTAGGGTTCAGAAAGATCATCCATCTGATATGGTAATTGGTGATCTCAATGAGAAGGTAACCAGAAATTCGAAGAACTCGGTCAAGGAACTCATGGGTGTTTATCACCTTGCGTGCTACATCCCATTGATTGCACCAAAGAATGCTAAAGAGGCGTTGAAGGATGAGTGCTGGACCTGAGCTATGCAAGAGAAACTGGAGCAGTTCACTAGAAATGACGTTTGGGAGCTAGTTCCTGAACCTTCATAAGGAAATGTTATTGGTACCAAGTGGATTTTCAAGAACAAAACTGATGAGTTTGGAAATGTGACACGCAACAAGGCGAGACTAGTTGCACAAGGCTACACTCAGACTCAAGGGGTTGACTTTGATGAAACCTTCGCCATTGTCGCAAGATTTGAATTGGTATGTATATTTTTATCAATTGCGTGTTTGTTGAAGTTCATTATCTATCAGATGGACGTTAATTCAACCTTTCTAAATGACATTCTGCATGAAGAGCTTACGTCAAACAACCCAAAGGGTTCAAGGATCCAAAAAATCCTAATCATGTTTACAGGCTCAAGAAGGCTCTGTACGGAATACATTAAGCACCTCGTGCATGGTATGAACATTTGACCATGTACCTTCTGGGAAATGGTTTTAAGAGAGGGGGAGTAGACCAGACATTCTTTGCTCTCCGAACAAATGAAGACCTGTTGGCAGTTCAAGTCTATGTGGACGACATCATTTTTGGGTCAACTTCCAAGAAGCTGGTCAATCATTTTGTTAAACTAATGTCATCTGAATTTGAAACGAGTCTGGTAGGTAAACTTTCATACTTTGTTGGGCTTTAGTTAAAACAAGGTAAAGATGGTATCTTGCATCAAAGCAAATATGAAAAAACCTTGTTAAAAAGTTTGGTCTTGAAAATGCTAAAAATCCTCAAACTCCAATGGGCACTCATGTGAAAGTGTCTCAGGATGATGAAGGTACATCTGTTGATCAAACTCTTTACAGAATTATGATTGGTAGTCTCCTATATCTTACTGTTGGTAGTCCTGACATTTGTTATAGTGTTGGAATTTGTGCTAGGTACCAGTCTGCTCCCAAAGAATCACACATGAAGGCAATCAAGCATATTACTAAATATCTTGGAGGTACATCTGAGTATGGCTTATAATACTCTACTGATACGAACCTACATCTTGCAGGTTATTGCGATGCTGACTAGGCTGAAAATATTGATGATAGGAAAAGTACTTCTGGTGGTTGTTTCTATATAGGTTCAAATTTGGTGTCTTGGTTTTGTAAGAAACAAAACTCCATCTCTCTCTCTACTGCTGAATTCGAGTACATCGCGGCAGGGAGTTGTTGTTCTGAGCTGGTCTAGATGAAATTCTATCTGAGTATGGTATAAAGGTACATTCGGCTCAACTTTTCGGTGACAATACTAGTGCAATAAATATTTTGAAAAATCCTGTCCAACATTCTTGTACCAAACATATTGATATTCGCTATCATTTTATTCGAAATTTGGTGGAAGGTGGAATAATTGTGTTGGATCCTGTACCTACGGAAGATCTACTTGTTGACATTTTTACAAAAGCACTTGATTTGAAATGCTTTTTGTCACTAAAGAAATCCTTAGGAATGTGTGCTATATAATATCTATGCATGAGCGTCAGTTCATTGTATATATTTGTGTACTTAGGTGTTCATATAAGAAATTGTCTGCATTTAAGCATTGCAGTATGTAGGTTCATCCCTGAAGCTTCCTTGAATAATTTATAGTTAGACTCATTGATTGATGGTCCATGGATTCTAACTAGTCAGCTTGGTGGAGCTCGTCATAATGATCATCTAAAATTTACTTGTAAGAGCTACTCTCGTGAAAGTAAGCATCGGGCAACTGTCACATGAGGTGTTTCCACGATCACTTGTGGAACGCGTTACGTGCTTAGCAATAATCGAGGTGTGATAGCTACAGGTAGTCATTCTTACGAATAAAAGTTCATTGGTAAAATAAGGTTGGTCATCCTCTCATCTTCTCAGCATGTTCTAATAAAACTTTTTGCGGGATAATTCACACCTTAAGTAATAGGATTGACATTGGCGTATAGTTGATGTTAGTAAGTGAATTGGTATGGAAGTTCATAGAACGAAGTAAGTTCATCATGAGTATTGGGGCTGAATTGCGAATGAAAATTCTGTTCTTTGCTAAGAGAAAGTGGTGAATGAACTTATATTAATTTCATGTTATATAAAAGTTGGAGTAATAAGGGCTGAGTTGGTTTTGATTTTTTTTTTTTTATTTTTGATAGTGTCGAGCTCTCTAAGAATTGATCAAGGGAGATTATTAGATTATTTGGTTAGTGGATCTCTCAATTATGCATGATTGGAAGTATCTTGGGTATTGTACTATAAATATTTTATTTAGACATATGCATAAAAATTCTTTGTGATTGATTGAGTTTCAAAATAGTACTAAACTAATTTTGGTACTAAAATCTGATCATGATTCTATCTGAATCTTCATCTTGTGTATATATGGCAACTTTTGTCGAGAATTTGGTAAGTGAATAATTCTTTTTGGAGGGAACAGTTTTATTTCATGCATTAAGTGTCGGGAAAGGTTTGAAATTCAAATTGAAAAAGCTGAACCGTCTTGTAACTTGCCTCGATAATTGAAATTCCTTTTCCCTATATCTATCATGTCTTCTCTCATCTCTCTCTTACTCATATCCATCAAATATCTGATTTCTCTCATCTCTCCAAAATTATCTAACATTCCTTACCTGTGAAGCTCGTCCTTTTGAAACCATGCTGAAGTCCAAACAGGGAAATGTGAAGCTGAAGAAGGAGGTACCAAAACCTTCTCGGCATTCAACTCGTCAAAGCCAAAGTACTGAAACTCCACCAAATCTCACTCACTCCGATATGGCAACCGAAAAAGCTCAACCCTCTCGACAGAACGAAACTAGGGTTTTTCCAAGCCCTAAAAAGTCCTCAATTACCAAAGTGGTTCAACCCGATGTTGCCTGGGTCAGTGAAAAAGTTGGACAAGGGTCTCCCTCCATCGCTAAGTCTCTGAAAAAAGAGAAAGAAGGTCCCTGCGGTTACTGTCAGAAAACCAAAAAGGGCGAAGAAGACCATCACCTTGCCCGAACCTCCTCCTGCTGTGGATTCCGCCTCCAATTCTGGTGGCGAGTCATCTCCAGATGCTGTTGATGATTATGACTCTACAAAAAAGGAAATCAATAACTTCGTTGCTTAACCAGAGAAATCCGTTGGCCCTATCATTTCTGAAAAAGAACCTTCTCTTCTTTTGGATAAGAAGGATGTCGGCAATGCCGAAGATGATGGTCCTGATAGTCCTCTTGCTGTTGGTAATTCCTTTGCCCGTCAATTTTACTCTCATGTGTCTGAGACTCGCTTTTTCATTATATTCTCTTAAATATAACTAGTTTTTTACCCGTGCATTTGCACGGAAAGATATATGATAAAGGAAAAAATAAAAATAAAAACAATAGTAAAAATAATACCATGGTCATTGATAACTCGGGTTCAACAACAAAAATCTAAATCTAAATATTATTAAACACTTCTTTATATACAACGTTCGTGGTTTTCCTATCATCAAAATCTCCATCACCACAGATCATTATCTTCAGACCTCTCCGATTCGTGACTCTAGATAGTGCCACATACAACTGTCCATGACTGAATACAGGATTCTTCAATAGTAAGCCGACGTGTGAAAGTGACTGGCCTTGACTTTTGTTGATAGTCATAGCATGTGAAACCATGAGCGGAAATTGCCTGCGTTGGAATTTGAACGGTACCCTCAAATCAGATGGTATGATTGTCAGCCTAGGAATAAGAACCTTGTCACCAACTCTGGCACCAGTTAAAATCTTGCATTCGAGGACATGACTGCTGAGCTTAGTGATAACCAACCGTGTACCTGTTGACATCAAAACTCGAAAACAAAAGCATATCACTCAAATTTGTACAATGATAAAAAGAAATATAGATGACAAATGAATTTTGATGAACATTACCGTTACACAACCCCATGGAGTGATCAATGTTTCTGAGAAGCATCACTGGAGTGTCGACCTTAAGGTGCAGTTTATGATTCGGAAGTCCAGAGCACTTGATCCCATTGAAAAATTCAGGAGTGTGAAGATCCTGAAGAGAATCATATCCAACATCTGACTTGCACGCGGTATCCGAACTCAAATAAGTCCTTCCCTCAGATGAGTTCATCGAGCTCATGTACTCGTTAATGGACTCAACCACATCAAGTGTGGGAGCGAGTATGGCTCTGTCCTTCAGGTAGCTAAGATCGTCACCTGCACTCCTAAACATCGGGTAGGTACTCTCAACAATAGTACCAATAGGATCCCCTTGTGAGTGTAGAAGAATATCGTCGGGGATGTCGATATCGGCACAACCGTCGTTCGATCCACCAACTGTACCATCGCCGATGTTTGCAAGCCACTTAGAGAAGTGCCTCAACTCATTGTACTCATCACCCCCACCAAGGCTTCGAAGCCTCATATTCCGAGTCAGTCTCAGAACGATACAATCGCGCCACAACTTAGATGAATTGATGGTGGCGTTAACTATGTCGCTTCGACTGCCTTTAGGGACAACGGGAAGTATCTGTCTGAAATCCCCACCTAACACAACACACTTGCCGCCAAATGGGAGATTTTTACTCGATGGATCAACTGCTTCCATTAAGGCACGCAAGGTGTTGTCAACTGCCTGGAAGCAATATTTTTTCATCATCGGAGCTTCATCCCAAATGATCAACCAACATCGTATAATAAGTTCGGCCAAAGGACTCTGCTGGCTAATATCACATGTAGAGCCTTCCACTGGATTTAGTGGGATTTTGAATCGTGAATGCGCAGTTCGCCCGTCGGGCAACAAAAGTGATGCGATACCGCTCGATGCAACGTTCAACACAATCTCACCTTTGGATCTCAAAGAAGAAGACAACGCTCTCCAGACATACGTTTTACCGGTGCCGCCGTAACCATAAACGAAAAACATGCGGTCGTAGGTACGGTAAACAGAGTCCATTATCGAGCCATAAACATTTCGCTGCTCATCAGTCATATTGGCAACCAACTCCTGGTTCTCAATAGCGAGTGCACATCGATCGTAATTCAAATCGTCCATCACCAGTCTTTTCGTGGATGCCTCATTACGATCAAGATTAGGAAAAGGCATTGTACCATATTCGCGTATGCTCGTACCACGTTTGCGCAAAATTTTCAACTTCCGCCAAGGCCAGATTTTTTACTTCATCATCGCTCAGTACCAATTCTGTAGCAACAGTATACAAAGTTTATAAATATAAAGACAAAAGATGAAAAGAAAAAAAAAACATAAGGGTGCTGTAAAACCCTCCGACGATTGTATAATATATCATCCGATAGGTAAGGCCAACATGATTCCCACACGAACTCTGGTCAACCGAGAGTATCAGAAGACAACAAAGTAGCAAAAAGGTTTCTCAACGAATTGGCACTCGACCACTGGCTTGCCTCGAAAATCCCTTCTATATACTCTTTGTCGTCCTCCACCACACCAAGAGAAAAACACGCGTCACGATATGAATCGTGTTGTACCCCGTCCAACTTCATGTAGTCACGATGACACGTTGCACCTCGAACAGCGTTGATAAGACACCGCAAGTAATATATGTCACCAGCACCAGGGGGGACGAAGTACAAACGCGTGATACGATTACTTCCTTTTTTAGGCTCCCAACTGTTGGTTTCCGAGTGCCACGTAAATTTGGTGGGAGCCTCAACGCACGTGAGTTTCCTTGCTTCAGGATACTTCTTGTTAGCTTCCATCAAAGCTAAAAATTTGCTGCCGGCATCTTTATTTTTCTTAACCACTTCATCGATCGGAACTTCATCGGGATAGTAGCAAGGATGCTCGTTCTCGAGGTGAAAATTCAAGCGCTCCACTGATGGGTGCTTGTATTGAATCTCATACTCCAACAACCACCACGCAGCCTCACAAGATGAAACGTATCGACAATCATAGTACATCTTCACCTCGTCAACTGGCCTGCTAGAGGACTCATCTCCATTGGACCCATGGAAGGTGGCAGTAACGCGATCGTTCCCCTTGTTCACGTACTTGAACAAATATTTTATGGACCTCGACTGGTTACACCACTCCATATTTATGTGCGCTCCATACTTCATAAGAAATTTCCTGTTATGGGGCATAACGTATCTGTTATCCAGGGGAATGCCATTCTTTTCGATGGTCCTGCCATTATCACACCGTCTGTATTGTGGATAGCCTTCTTCGTCTAGAGTCGTGGTTTAGGAGAACTTTTTTGGAAAATGTTTTGTGCAACAATCGTTCGCCATACACGGAGAATTCGGGCGAACACTTCCGTAGGGGCCATGCATCATATGATCTCTATCAGCAGCATAGTAAAATGGATCGGTGGCCTCATCCGGTATTTCGGCAAAAATTATTTTATCTATGTCATCAGTAGTCTTTATCTTGAATTCCTTGGCAAGGAAAAGCAAGATATGCGCATGCGGAAGGCCACGTTTCGGGAATTCAATTGTGTAGATTGCTGCAATAAATCCATTGTTTTGTCAAAATTAATAAATATGGCAAAAAAGGTATAATAAAATTTATGACGAAATCAGTTAAAAATTAGTTTGAAGAAATACCTGCATCCACATCCCCAAACATCTTGTTATGACGAACATCCCTCATCAACTGATCCAACTTGGTCTTAAAAACCCGACAAATAATATCAGGACGATCTTCTGGGTTGAGGTTCTTCTCAACAAGAAAACGACTGATTTCGGGCCACTTGGGATTGGATGTGAAGGTTATGAAAATGTCAGGATAACCGGTCCAACAACAAATGGCCATTGCATCCTGATAGTTCTGAACCATATATCTAGCGCCACCCGTAAATGACGAAGGAAGTATGATACGTTTGCCTTGAGAACCAGGATCCGTGTCACCACGCAGCACAACGTCGGAAAGTCTGCTGTACAATTCAGTTCTCAAGTTCTTCTGATTAAAACGTATGTATCTGAGCCGAGCTCCCTCCACCATTGTATACGCGTCCACAACAAACTGCTGATACAACCTCCGAGCGGAAAGAATTGATGAAAATTCGCAGTCCCGATCGTGCATTCGATATTTGAAGAACTCCAACGGGCTGATAAATTTCCTCGACCTCTCTGTTATCGGTTTAAGACAGAAGAACGGAATGTCCTCCCTGTAGCCATCCTCGCCATATGGAAAAAGAATAGGATAATGGAGTGCCAAGTAAGAAGCGTTTAACTAGTTTATCCGCTGCAGACGTCCGCTCCGATTTTCTACTATAATATCTCTGCTGCCCATGGCATCATCGAAATCCCCAACAACTAAGGCGGCAACTTCAGAAGTGGAGGGTAAATTATAACGCCGACCATCCTTGTTCCTTCTACCGATAAGACGCATCTTAACTTCAATTTGCTGGTGCTGGATCACTGTCTCCCGGGCCATCCTGAACGACTTTACCAAAACATTGTAATGATCGAGCATCTTTTTTAAACCGCGAACTACATCCTCATCTAGGTTATTTCGTTCAGAACCTCTCCTGAAATAAACATAATTTTGTTTTAAATTAGTAAAGATGATGTAAACCGCAATGAAAACAAAAAAACAAAAAACATAGTACTCACTTTTAAATGCTAAAATATAAGAAATATACCTCACAGAAGACAAACGATTTGATACTTCGTTCTCCGTGTCATAGATGTACAATTGAGCAAATTTTGGAGGAGCCCCGTGATCGGGTAGCAAACTACCCATTAAATGGTAGTTCTGACCGTGCAAACGGAAGACGGGTGGGCCGGTTCCCTTGTTTATGTCGGTATCAATTTTTCCACCCATGGATGTAAAGCAGAACATGTTATTGTAAGACCGGATGTTTTCTTATAGCGCTTGCTCCGTGGACCTGAACCAAAAATCAGCTCACGCAGAAAAGGGGGAGGAGTGTAAACGGGTGGAAGTTCGATGAATCCGTTGTTGCAGCAACCAGAATACTTTGGGACTTTAGGTTTAGATGGCTTGCCCAATCGCTCAGAGTACCAAAATCTCGCGCCACAGTGAAGGCAACGGAACGATGAGTCGCCAATATCCCAATATTTTGTGGCATTGTAATTTAAAAATAAATTTAAAAGCTATTGCAGGTTTTAAATATTCTCAAAATCTACATAGTCATGCATAAAAAGACCATAAAATAAATATAATAAAATTAAAAATATAAAAAAATAATTAGCAGTTTTGATTGATGAGTTCAACGAACCGGAAGATAATGTGGATCTGTTGATGGTAATGGAAGGAGGGATTGGGAGCCTCGGACGGCCGCCTACATTCGTCCGAGGTGGCAAGCTCAATAATGAAACTGCAGGACATTCGATAATTGGTATAATCATTGAAGATATAACATGTACATATAGAGAATTTTTTTTCCACATAAATTAAACCGAACAAATTGATTGTGTATTTAAAAATACCATTTGTGATGGGTCGTAAGGTGAGTCTCGGACGACCGCCTACGTTCTTCCGAGGTGGCAAGTTTGATGGTGAAACTTGAAAAAATATACGGGAGGTAAAATATATGAGTAACTAAATTTTAGATTTTGTTATAAAATAATCAAGTGAGATAATTTGATAATGAATTTAGGATTACCTTTGTTGACATGGTTAACCAACGAAGTCGGTGTCGCATTTTCATCATCCTCAATTGTAAGGTCAATAAAAGGTACCGAACCGCTCGAAGAAGCATTAGCAGGGTGTGATATGGAACTAATTTGAGACGAACGCTGTGAATTTAGGATTGGAATACCTAAAATGAAAGTTTATGTAAGATTGCACGGGTTAAAATTCAACATATCAATAACAATATTTCTTGTAATGACACAAACAATTATCATTTCAAAAAGATTTACAACAAATCAGGATAATCATACCGGTTTTTGAATGATAGAACACACATTAGTAGGGGCTGTTGTTGTTTGGAACGAAGGTGTTACCGTAGACAAATTCAATAATGAACCTGCAATAATTAAATAAATATAGTTGAATTTAAGTTACAACAGCTGTAAATTTAATTATGTCAAACTTAATATTATATAAATTTGTGAAATAATAAACTTGAACAAACAATAAGACAAAATATTTGAAGTTTATAATATAAGAGTTTTGTATAGATATATACATGTAATATTTTTACTTGTTTAGATGAAAAAAATTTAGTACTACAACTTAGATTTTGAGTCAATATTTGTAATAATTATATGTGTACTATATATCATGTTATAAACATTATTGGGCCAGAAATTATTAAAGTATAAACACAATACAAGTTGTTGGAGAACATCTGGGCCTTCATTATCATATTGCTAAGTATCTGGGCTCTTATAAATTTAAAAAAATGAGCCCAATGCATCAAAACAAAAATAGCTACACATAAATGAGCCCAACATTTCAAAAAAATGTCCAGCACAAGCTTAAATGCCGACACGCGTACCATTAAATCCCTACGCGTTTGGACAACTCATTTAAATTGAGCAAACCCTAGTTTTTTCCATTTTTCTCGTCTCTCTCTCATTTCTTACGCCGGTTCTCTTTCTAATTTATCTCTCTACTACAAAAGGTCTACCTGTTTTCGCCGGTAATTTCGCCAAAATCGATGTTTTACCAGCGATTCATCACTGTTTTTCTAGCGGATACTGAAAAATACCTGAGACGTGATTGTTTCGAATGAAAAGGGAGACGACAAAGTGAAATCGCCCCGATTTTACAACACCGATTTACTAATTCATAGTATCTCGGTACAAATCGGGCGATAACATATATAGATCTTTGCAGATCTAGATTTTTTTTTGTAATTTTTTTATTTTTGAAACTTTTTTTCTTATAATCGTGATTTCATAATAGATATGTATAGATCTATAGTGTTTTCAGTCGATTACATTATATAGCTTGGTATATCTACAAATTTTTCATTTTTATAGTTCTTTTAAAAAATTTCATTCGATTAAAATCGTAAACAGATGTTAGATCTGTAAATATATCCATGTTTTTTTGGGTTTTATTTAATTTTTATTTTTTATATTAATATTTATATTATCAGATTCTGGTTTGGGTTTACATTCCGACGGACGGGTACCAACCGTACTGTGATCTTAAGCGGTCGATTAAGACCCTCTTGTTATAATAAATCAAAGTCGGATTAACCTTTTTTCTTATGTTTAAAATTTTGAGCATTATTGTCCAGATTAAAGTATTTTTCATTCTTGATGTTTCATATATTGTGATATCGGTGACTGATACCGAGTTCTATATATTTTTTTGATTTAAGAGGTCGAATAAGCCCTCTTTTGTTAGATTAAGTCACAGTCGGAAATTAATAATTATATTCATATATATTTTTTTTATTTAAATTTTTACACCTATTTTTCGAAATTAACCTCAGAAAAAGTATCAGCATGATGTATTTTTATGTTTTTATAAAGTTTTTTATAATTTTTCTCTGAGAAGATAGAAGGAACTGACAATTCCAGTAGTAAGTTCAAATTTTATTTTATCTTTAACAAAAAATATTATAATGTAATACATATTGATACTATGTGTTGTCTTAAACATGCTCATTAGAAGAAATCTTAACTAAAAACAGGTATATATGTACTGTTTTCATGACTAACATTTTATGGTCATTTTTCAGGTATCAAGAAGGCGACTAAAATATGTGAAGACAGACCAACAGATAAGTGTTTTCAGTTATAACACATTGCATGCATTTTAAACAATACTGACATATACATATGCTTAAAACCATTTATTCTGTATATGGAATATTAATCTATTACTGCATATTATTAATTTGAACTGTAAGTTTGCTATGGATATATACTCAGATTGTAGTTTTATGCATTTTGCATTACTGACAGCCACAAAACATTCTATATTTCAAATGTTTAGATTCTGGTATTAATTAATTTTTAAAATTTTGAAGGTTTTGTGTAGTGAGAACATTATTTCTGTTTAATAAGCGTTTTTTAACATTGACAGTAATATTATATCATAAATTTACAGTTTTAATCTACTTAAAAGCATGACAATCACATGTACTGGTGTTTAAAAAGGCTAAGATATGAACAACTTCATCAGAGAATAGTTAACATGTGTATGATTTTCCATCTAACATTTTTTTTTTCCATATATGCAGGGGACAATAATTCCAACTTTTTTGAAATGATCAATGGAAAGCAACAAAAAAATAAAGAGGACAAACACATTAAAAGCTTCAAACAATGATTACTGGTTAATTGCTAAAAGGTAATTCATTCATATATTTTCACCAATATAACATGTTGCACGCATTAATCGGTGTACCAGTAGCAGTAGAATCTTGTTTGTTCTTTTTGTTGCCCAATATGTTGTAGCCGTTGGATAACCTTTTCATGTTGTTTGGATTTGTGTTGACTCACAATCTTTGAGTTCTTGCTCTATATGAAAGCTTCTGTGCTGAATCCTCCTTCTTTTTGTGCTTCCATAAAAGCTCTGTTGTTTGATCTTTGTGTGCTCTCTATGTGCTTGGCTGATGAACTGCAGAATTGCAAAAGGTTTTCTTTAGATGATGTTTTTTTGGGATAAGTAGACTAAATGATATTTTATTGGCAACCAAAAAATGATGAACTGCAAAATTTGCAAAAGGTTCTCTAAATTCAACAATGAATTTACTCAAATTTAATGAACCCATGATTTCAGCAGTCATGCATATTACAGAAATATGTCAGTTTTTTTATACCTTCCAAATACAAGAAACCAAATCAAAAATCCTAATAAAACAATGAAATTGAAAGGAGATTACATAAACTCATAATTCAAACTTTAAAATTCTTCCATCTTTATCTTCTTCCCCATTGGCTCTTCTGAACAACTTGATCCCTCTTCAAAATGGTCAGTTTTCTCCCTCTTTTTTATCTTTTCATTGCATCCATTAGCAGCCATGAGTGGCCAGTACATTTCAGCCTTATCAGCCTTATTTGGGCTGTAAACCTCAGCCTTTACCTCCTTGATTGGGCTGTACAGTTTAGGATTAACAGCCCTTATTGGGCTGTACCCATCAGCATCTGCAGCCCTTATTGGGCTGTACCCTTCAGCAATTACAGCCCTTATTGGGCTAAACATCTTCAATTCATCATCTACAACCCATATTGGGCTGTTGGGTTATACCTTCACTTCAGCCTCTACTGCCCTTTTTGGGTTGTTCACTTCAGTCTGTACAGCCCTGATTGGGCTGTACACTTCACCATTTGAATCCTTCATAATCAGAAAATATGAATTAGAAATCATAAGAAAAATATTTTCATATATTTTTTATATAAAGTTTATGAAGGTAATAACCTGTGAAGTCATTGCCAATGGTCCAAACTCATCCAACAAAATAGGATCAAGGGTAATGCGAGAAACCGTAAATGGACCCTTATAAGATCCAAATTGATCCTTCTTCTTCGATACTTTATACATTATTGCTTTATCATTCAAAAGCTCAATCTCATTTGGCAAAATAGCTCCATCATCTTGCTGCATAATAGAATATAATATAAGAATAATAAGACTTTGATATGTAATTTGATCATTAGAGCTTTTAGAAGAAATCATAAATGAGCATGCCTTCAACATGTCGGTGAAAACATCTTCGCACGACTTTCAAATTAATTCTCTAGTGACTTTGTCCCAACACAGCAGTGGTACAATGCCATTGTCGTCCACAATTGAAATATGGAGCTTGTACCTTAAAATTTAAAAATAATATATTATTATATCATATAAATATGAACTATAATAATGAAATGTGAAATACAATTACCTAAGTATCGCAAAAGGAATCGAGTCCTTGCAGTAATTGCACCAAAATTTATCTTCTTTCGGCTCCACTTTCCGAACACAATTGGGGCACGATTTGAAGTACCAATTGTCCGATACGTCAATGATGTTTCCATATATCCAAAAATTCTTTTCCTGAAAATAATAAATAAGTAATCTAACATATAAGTGATACGAAAACTAATTAATAAATTCGTAGATGTACTATAATACAATTTTTACCTCATTAGCTTTCAAAAAATCAGCTAAGCCTTTGAATGGAGAAATTCCCGACTCCAAATCATCACGAACATTAGAAATGTAAGGCCTCACGTATTTGAATGATGAATCGCTTGGCCTTGGGTGCGAGTTGTACCTTTAAATTAAACAAATAAATTTCGACAAAAGTTAATATTAGTAACTCTTTGATCAAGTCCGCTATATTGATATAAGAAAGTATATAAAATCTCCATAATTATATGTACCTTTCTTTGAAATCCACAATTTCGGGTACATCACCCATGATTAGCTTGGTAGCATCATAAATGTTACCAGCTTTTATATATCCTAAAAGAGAGCAATTTTTTTAGAGAACAACATAAATTATAAGTTATTAAAAAAATTAATTCAATGTTAATAACGTACCATCTTGAAAAGATCTCGCTCGGCAAAATTGCACAATTATTACAAGCAAGTCAGTCACGGGATCTTTGTTCAAAGCATCAACAATGACTTGCACATATTCTTCCCATAATGTGCAAGTCAAAAAGCAGCCCCTACAAAATATATGGATAGTTATTTTTTAATATGGAACAAATTTGTATTTACTTAAAAAAAAAAAACAAAGTGTTTATTATCTTTAACTTACTCAACATCTTCTAGAACCACGTCTATGAATTTCTTTTCAACTCCATTTGAATTTGTAGTTCGTACGCTTTGAACCAAAGCGATACGACCAACCAAATCTAAAAAATTAAACAATTAAAAAATATAATTTAACCTTATATATTGTAGCAAAAGATAAATACTACTTAAATCCATGAAGAGAAAAAAAATTACCAAAAATTTTATTGGAATCGATTCTTTGAGGGTCGGATAGTTCTTTGAAGTCTTTGAAGTTGAACAACACTCTCGGATAGTCGTTTTCAACCACCTCATACATCTTTGTCTCTTTACAAAACTCAAGCTTGTGACTTGATTCGGTTAATTTGAAAGCACTTTTGTCCTCCTCGAGTTTCCAGCTTGTAATGACATACACACCACCTTCGATGAGGTTAAACTCTTTGAACTTTGGTGCCAAGAATCCGGGTGCCGAACCATGAATCCGTTGACCCTAAAAAAAAGAAAAAATTATATTATTAGCAAATTATTATTTTGAAACATATACAATAATAAAATGCTTGAAATAAGATAAATACCTTAACATCATGAAATATAAATTGTAGCTCTCTAATGCTTTCTTTGGAGTTCTTGTAGAATTTCGGGAAAAATCTCACCAATCTTAACTTGGCAGCCATTTTCTTGTTTTTTGCCAAGTAAGTTAAATTGTCAAAGTGGGAAATCATGATGTTTTGGGATTTTGAAGCTTGAAAATTAGAATTTTTGATGCTACGTATTGTTGTTGGAGTTGTGTGGAATTGGAGTGAGTGGTTTGCCAAATGATTTCACTATTTATATAGGATTTGGGAAAGAGCAATCAATATAAATTAATTTGAATGATAATTACAATTAAAATAAATGATTTATAATAACGAGATTTGCAAAAATTATGGGATATTTAATATTTTGTTTTTATTTTAGTTATGACATGATAATAATGGGATTTGACCTGCCAGATTAATGTACTAATTTTTATTATGATTGTGATATTTGCAAAAAATATTGGACATTTAATGTTTATTTTAAATCAGAGTTAAGATAATAGACAAAAATATGGGGAATTGATTATTTGACCTACAACCATTTAATTTTGATTTTTTTGTAGAGTTATTGGATTAGCAAAAAATATGGTACATTTAATATTTAATTATTATTAGAGTTATTAGATGAGGAAAAAATTTGGGATGTTGATTCTTGGAATTTTCATAAAGAATCATAACAGTATTTTTTAAATTGTCGAATTCCTGTTTTTGTTTTTTTTTTTTTTATTTTAGAAACATTACATATCTCAACTTTTGAAAATGTAGTATGACAATTATAATTAATTATTTTGGCTGACCTTTTATTTTTTATTTTTGCAGGAATGTAGAGGAGATGGATCGTCTGTTATTTTATTTTATTTTAAATTGATTTTTTTTAGTTGGTTGTAATATTTTTAAATTTTTATTTGATTTCATTAATTGGGTTTAAGTTACTAAGTATTAAAAAAATAATTATGATTTAAAAAAGATTACTGATCACTCTGAGACTATTTAATATTTTAAAAAAATAACTTGTTATCATTTCATAATTAATTGTTTACCATTTTTAGAACAGTCATTAACTGATTATCATTTCAGAATTAATTGTTTACCATTTTTAAAACAGTCATTAACTGGTTATCATTTCAGAATTAATTGTTTACCATTTTTAAAATAGTCAACTCTTTACCAAATATTATTTGTCAAAAAAAAAAAACGTAAAAAATTGTACAGTAACGGAAAATGGCGGGAAATGCCAACTAGGTAAAATTAAATAGGTTTTCCTTTGATAGTGTCGAGTTCTCTAAGAATTGATCAAGGGAGATTATTAGATTATTTGGTTAGTGGATCTCTCAATTATGCATGATTGGAAGTATCTTGGGTATTGTACTATAAATATTTTATTTACACATATGCATAAAAATTCTTTGTGATTGATTGAGTTTCAAAATAGTGCTAAACTAATTTTGGTACTAAAATCTGATCATGATTCTATCTGAATCTTCATCTTGCGTATATATGGCAGCTTTTGTCGAGAATTTTGGTAAGTGAATAATTCTTTTTGGAGGGAACAGTTTTATTTCATGCATTAAGTGTTGGGCAAGTTTTGAAATTCAAATTGAAAAAGCTGAACCGTCTTGTAACTTGCCTCGATAATTGAAATTCCTTTTCCCTATATCTATCATATCTTCTCTCATCTCTCTCTCACTCATATCCATCAAATATCTGATTTCTCTCGTCTCTCCAAAATTATCTAACATTCCTTACCTGTGAAGCTCGTCCTTTTGAAACCATGCTGAAGTCCAAACAGGGAAATGTGAAGCTGAAGAAGGATGTACCAAAACCTTCTCGACATTCAACTCGTCAAATCCAAAGTACTGAAACTCCACCAAATCTCACTCACTCCGATATGGCAACTGAAAAAGCTCAACCCTCTCGACAGAACGAAACTAGGGTTTCTCCAAGCCCTAAAAAGTCCTCAATTACCAAAGTGGTTCAACCCGATGTTGCCTGGGTCAGTGAAAAAGTTGGACAAGGGTCTCCCTCCATCGCTAAGTCTCCGAAAAAAGAGAAAGAAGGTCCCTGCGGTTACTGTCAGAAAACCAAAAAGGGCGAAGAAGACCATCACCTTGCCCGAACCTCCTCCTGCTGTGGATTCCGCCTCCAATTCTGGTGGCGGGTCATCTCCAGATGCTGTTGATGATTATGACTCTACAAAAAAGGAAATCAATAACTTCGTTGCTTAACTAGAGAAATCCGTTGGCCCTATCATTGCTTAAAAAGAACCTTCTCTTCTTTTGGATAAGAAGGATGTCGGCAATGCCGAAGATGATGGTCCTGATAGTCCTCTTGCTGTTGGTAATGCCTTTTCCCGTCAATTTTACTCTTATGTGTCTGAGACTCGCTTTTTGATTATATTATCTTAAATATAATTTTGCCCTGAAAGGACGATTGTTGGTGAGCACTTTAAACAACTTGGTTTGCTCGAACTCTTGAAAAATGTTGGGCTTGAATGTTCGATTACATTTGTTGGTAAATATTGACCTCAACTGGTTGGTGAATTCTACTCGAACTTGTCTGTCTCTATTTCTAACTCTACTTCCCTGAATGTTTCAACGGGTATTTGTGCGGAACAACATTATTGAGTTCTCTCTATCTGCTATAACTCAGTGATTGGATTGGCCGAAAGTTTTTCCCCATCTCCTCTGACCAATGACCTTGATGAGGTTGCTAATACTTTGACTGGTGGTAAATTGAGCAAGTGGCTGGCTCCTGGACTCTTTGTGAAAAGTCTCACTCCGTCGGCGAATGCTTTACAGAAGATAGGAGCTTCAAATTGGACACCCACTTCTCACAAACAGTTTGTTACCCCTACCCAGGCACGAGTCATCTATCGCGTACTTAATGGTGTTCTTGTCGACCTTAGGTCTGTTGTCTTTGGTACGGTGGTATCCTTTGCTGAAATCACCAAACCACACAAGCTGATTTTTTATCCGTCAACTATTTGTGCCATTCTCTTCGAAGCCGGTGTAAAAATGAACCCACGTGTGGGTGATATCTTTCACCTACCCTAAAGCCTCTTGCCCTTGTTGGTGTGAAGTCTGCTCCTCCTCGACCGTCCTTCGTAAGAAACTATTTGATCTGCGTGTTGGATTGTCTGAACTGATTTATTTCCTTTCTGCTTGCATGTGATGAACTTTTTTTTATCCTGTGAACTATATTGCTTTTGAATTATTCAGGTATTCGAGTTGTTCATATGAACAAAACTTATGTGATAAGTATATCTTGGATATGTATATATTGCAGGTTCTTTTGTATGCAGGTTCAAAGGACGTGTTTTCGATTTATCTTCCGAAGGGAGAGATTGTAATTTTTGAAGATTGGCAGTAAATCAACGAACTTTCTTCAGTTCCCAGGATTCAGACAAACGCATGCATAATTAAGGGAAGTTGATTTCAGTGTTTGAATATATTTTAATTGGAGTTGAGTATTGATAATATGTAGTTATTATGGAAGGTCTAATGGAAGGAAGGCATGATTCACTTGCCATAAACGCAAGATGATGTTCGTTGGATGTGGACACGAAATAGGAGACCTACCATACTTGGAAGTAACTTGGAGCCAAAGCTAGATGAAGACTTACCATATGGAGATAGAAGATAAAAGGAGGACTGAACGTATAGTGAAGGACTGACTTTTGAACTTTGATTAATTTTCGAGAGAAAATTAGAGATTGCTTTGCTGTTCATCTTTGGTTCGTTTTGTTCTTCATTTTATGTATTGATTGAAGTGTTCCAAACTGTGGAGTTCTATTATGAGAGATAGTATAGAGTGAACGGAGGTTCATTCTGGTATATTTTGAGGGATTCAAACGAGAAAAACCACAAGGGATTTTGGTCGGATAAGTAGTAGTGCAGATCATTGTTTAAGTAAAGTGTAGAGGGAGTCTATACTGTAAGTCCTTGAAAAATGTTTGGGTTGTTTGCATTAATGAAAGAGATCCGAAGAGAGAGTGGGATGCTCTCCTGAAGGTTCAATTTTCAGTGATACTGCTTCCGCAATTGCTTGAATCTTTGTTGTATTCTGTTTAATTAAATTGTTAGTAACTCTCGATACTTGGTGTACAAGTATCAAATTTCAGAGTGAACCCGTACGACTGGATTACCACATCAAACCGGATGTTCCGAGATCTCTAAGCTTGCTTCAGTCCATAGATGGACCGATTAACCTTACACACTAGATGCTCACGTCCCTTAGCAATGAATCCCTCTAGTTGCTGCATATAGATGTCTTTCTGAAGGTTTATTTTAGGGAAAGCCATCTTGACATCCATCTGCAAGATCTTATAATCCATATGAGCGGCTACAGCTAAGAGAATCCGAATGGACTTAACCATAGTTACTGCCGAAAAAGTCTCAACAAGCCTAGCTTTTAAGGTTTGCACCTCCCCATCTGATCCTCTCTTTGTTTTATAAATCCACTTACATCCAATGGGTCGTACCCCATCGGGTGGTTCTACAAGATCCCAAACCTGATTAGAGTCCATTGACCCTATTTCATCATTCATTGCAGCATTCTATGAATCTGAATCTTTATCTTGGAGTGCCTCATTGTAGGTCCTTGGGTCTGATTCTAGGTTTCCTGGAACTGAGCCCGAAGACTCTCTAAGACCTATCCATTGGTTGGGTAAATGACAAACCCTCCCACTACAACGAGGTACTGTCTGCATTGGTACACTCTCAGTGTTTCATGTTGCAGTATTATGCGATGTATCTACTTGTGCACTCGGTGGTGAACTATCGTCTTCAGCTCTTAACTCCTCTAAGACTAGTCTACCCGCGGGATTGTGATTCATAATATATTCTTCTTCCAAGAATCTAGCGTTCGTGCTAATGATCACCTTCTGATCCTCGGGACTATAAAATAATCCACCTTTCGTTTCTTTGGGATAGCCTACAAACGCTCGTGCTTTCGAACGCTTTCCAATTTGCAGCCTCATGCACTAAAACCTGTGCAGGGCTACCAACACACTCGATTATCTGAAAACTCGAGCTTTCGCCATTTCCACAATTCGTAAAGGGTAGTCTCTATTGACTTCGATGGAACCATGGTCAGGATATGCAATGTTGTTTCCAGCGCCATTCCCCAAACCGAATCTGGTAATCGAGTAACTCATCATCGACCTAACCATCTCCATAAGAGTCCTATTTCTTTGATCTGCAACCCAGTTCTGTTAGGGCGTGCCAGGTGCAGTCAGTTGGGATTCAATCCCAGCTTCTAATAAATATGTCCTGAACTCTCCAAAGAGGTATTCGCCACAGCAATCACATCGAATCGACTTGATACTTTTACCATGAAGCTTCTCCACAACTGTCCAATACTTCTTCAATTTCTCAAACCATTCGGACTTGCGGTGCAAAAGATAAATATACCCAAATCTCGAGTAATCATCAACTTAAAAGTGACAAAATACTAGAAACCTCCTCTAATCTGGATCGACATAGGACCATACAATCAGAATGAATCAATCCTAGCACTCTTGGCTCCTATACCCCTTTGCCGTAAATGGCTTCCTAGCCATCTTACCTTCCAGGCACGATTCGCAAGTTGGATAATGATCTTCAAGTGGACTGAGATGTCCACTAGATACCAACTTTTAAATCTTCCTAAGGTTGATGTGCACAAGTCAAAGGTTCTAAAGATATGCTTGATTCATCTGCGAAGACTCCTTCCTCTTATTAGATTTAGTCATGACATAATTCAATTCAATTTGTTGCTTGTGAGAGAGTTTGGTTTAAGAACATATAAATTGCCAACTAATGAACAGGAACAAATCAAACGATTCCATAACAAATAATAACTATGTCATCAAATGTAAATGAGAAACCATCTAAAACAAGTTTAGAAATTGAAACAAGATTCTTTCTAAAACTAGGAACATAAAGGCAATGTCTTAAAACCAAACTACTACTACTAAATGATAAAGTAACGTCTCGTACTGCGACAGTTGCCACTTTCATCGCATCGCCCATGTAGACAGTGATCTCTCCCTCCTTATGTTGCCTGGTTTCCTGGAACCCCTGCAAAGAATTGCAGACATGATCAGTGGCTCAGTATCTACACACCTGGTTCTAGTAGATACAACCGCTAAACATGTTTCTACGACATTAATGAGAGATTACCTTTCTTGAGGAGAGGGCAGTCAACCTTCTAGTGTCCCGACTTGTTGCACTTATGACATCTTCCTTTGGGTTACTTTGCCACTGCCTGAGGGGCCGGTCGCAGGGCAACTGGAGCATCCTGTGACTTTGCCTTTTTTGTAGACTTCTTTCTCTTCATGCCTTTGTGAGGCCTAGAAGATGCAGCATGCGCGACGACTAGCACCTGAGGAGCCTGAGTGAATAAGGCTTCCGCCGACTGAAGCTCTACTACCAGTTTCAGAAGAGCCTCATGAATCTTGTGCATGTTGTAGTACAACCGGAATTGATCAAAGCTCTTCGGTAGAGATTAGAGCATAATATCAACCTGGGATTCCTCGTCGATTAACCTCTCAGCTCATTGAGCAGCGCCATAAACCTTAGGGCATGCTCCCTTACGGGTGTGCCCTCGGCCATGCGCATGCTCATCAGAGCACTCATAGGCTCCTGCCTAGCAGCCCTAGACTGATGTCCTAACAGATTTCTGAGATTGAGGAGCATGTCTAATGCAGTGTTCATAGATTGATGTTGATGTTGAAGAACATTCAGTTAGATGGCAGAATGTAACACTTCGCCATCTCATCAGCCTTCATCCACCAGCGTACTCTCCTTTCTCCTGCTCAGGAGCATCGACCGCGGGCTCTGCCGAGCAAGCCTCAGTGATTGCGTACTTATAACCCACAACAGTCAACACTATGTCTAAGTTCCTCTTCCAATCAAATTAATTAGGACCAGTAAGCTGATTTTCTTTTAGGATGACAGATAATGGATTAAACGACATGTTAAATGAAGCATGAGAAATAATTTTACAGATTAAACACATTGAATTTGATTGTTAATATTGGAATCATCAAAATAATATTAACTTAAATCCACCGACATCTCTGCTCACCGTGAGGAAGTATGCTACGTGGGTCGCACTACATACTCAACACTGGCAAGAGAAGGGTTTTTCAATAACCCATTAATTTCTATAAGTCAAAACCAAATTCATGACAAACTTAATTAATAGTCGGTCTCCATTTGACCATGCAATAAATTCAGGGACCCCGTGGGAAGTTAATAAATTAATCGCATTGTAAGTGAATCCCATTTCTCGATTCTGAGGTTGTCAAAATTGATTATATGTCCCCCGTGGAGAGGACCGTAAGCTCGCTTAAGATTTCCTCTAACCGTCTAATTTTAGAAATTTATTTTGGTAATTACCTACAATCAATCTTAGTGATGTCATTCGTGGAGATGCCCATACTTTAATTAATTGATTTACCAACAAATAAGAAATTGAGGCCTTAGGAATTTTAACATTAACTTTAACTTAAAATCCCTTCTCAAATTTAGCATTTTTAAATATTTAAATATTTAAGCAATCTAAAATAATCTCATGTAAATATGATAATTAATTAATATGTACAAATAAATATGCAATTTTAAATTAATTTCATGCAAAAGCAATAATTATTTATCATGCATAAATAAATAATAAATAAAATATTTAATGCACATAATAAAATTTAAATAAATAAATCCACTATTATGGCCATTAAATATTGAGTCCCCAAAAATAAAGAAACGTTGTATATCATTTCTTTGTTCAACTGGAACTCCAACTGCAGTAGAATTCTGGTTGATATTGTACTGCTTGGCCAACAAGTAAAAAACACTCTGTTCCAGTCGCCATCGCCAGTGAAAATCAGGCCATCAAATTATTTTTGTTCTGCGGGCATTACACGCGCCGCCAGCCGGGCTCCGGTCCGATTGGCTTTTCGAGGTTCGTTGATCCTTGTGATCTCCCGGTCATCAATCCACGATCACAATACGAAAAATATAATTTAAAAAATTACATAATTCGATCCTAGATCCAACGAATGGCTGTACATATTTTTTCTAAACAAATAATAATTAAATCTATCCGGTCAACCCCCGGGCGAATAATTATTACAAACATTCATCCATAAATTCCTCGACATGTTCGAGTCTTTAAAAACAAATTTAAAACCATACATCACATTCAACAATATTCATCAAACACATAGTCAGCCATAATAGTAGATTAAACTAATTCCTGCAAAACCAAGTTATGCGAATATAATCCAATATATGGCTGCGATTGAACACATCTTGTCAAATAAAGCCGTACAAATTTTAACTTTGTACAAAATGAATTAACCAAGTGCTCTGATACCACTTGTTGGGATATGTGAGGATCTCATTACGTACAAATCACGAATTCAATAGCAAACGTGAACCTATGCGCAGCGGATCTAAAGGTTTGATGTAGAAAACTTAGGGCTTAAAATTTAAGGTGATCTGGTTGATTTAGATTGACCAGGATGAACACACGAACACGTCGGGATCACGAACGGATGAATTGGGTCGGTCGTGTGGCATGTAGGTCGGGCTTGCCGGGTCGCGGATGGCGCGTCGGGCGTCGCAGGTGGCGCATCGCGGGCTGGCCAGTGGCTCGTGCGGCGTCGCGTACTTTCAACTGGTTCACAGCTTCCGTCCGGCCGCTAAGGTCCGCGGTCCTCGGCGTTCGGGTCGTGGTTCGTTGGCTCCGACTGATCACGGGGTTGATAAATATATGTATGTCAATTACCACGGGATCTTCTACTGTATATCTCAAAAACACATCTTCAACTTGTACCAGTAGTGCAACAAGAAGAAGATAAAACTCGAATGAGAACTGAGAAATGGAGAGAGAGAGAGAGAGGGAGAGAGGCGCGCGCGGGAGGGCTTGTATTATTGTGCCTAACTCCTTCTCTTCTCATGAGCTTAATGATGTATATATAGAGGTACAGTAGGGACCCTTTAGAGATTAGGAATAAGGCTCCTTAATTAATTAGACTAACTGTGGACCATTAACATATTATATAACATTATTAATTATGTGTTTGTAGGAGATATTTGAGTTGCCGAATGATAAAAAATTGAAAGGATACTGGTGAAGACGTGTTGGGGATTATTGGAAGAATTTCAAGACCAGCCTCAATCGCTACATATTCGAAAAAAAAGGGTCAGCTTCCATATATCAAGACTTACCCGTATCTTGATAAAGATACATGGGAATCTTTTGTTGCATCTCATCAAACTCCTGAATTCTTAGTAAGTTTTACTTTTGTGTAATACTAATTTTGTCATTCATGACTACATGTGATAAATATATTACTAGTCTATTTTGAACTAGACCATTTAATATATTTATATATATGCAGGCAAGAAGAATAAAAGCACAAGAAACACAATCACACAATAAGTATCCTCATATTTTGTCTCGAGGTGGTTTATCTCTTTTGAAAAGAAAAATTATGGAGGAGAAATACAAGGCCAGGAGAGAGACCTTGTTAGATGGACCTGTTATTGTTCCAACCCCCCACCCCCCATCTCTACCCTCTCTCCATGATATGTGGAAAAGGGCTCGTCTGAAATTAGATGGAAATTATACCTCAGAGGAGGCTAAAACTATTTGTGACAAGATTGTAAGTAAATACTGATACTAAATTAAATCCATTACTTTTTATTCCATATTATGCATTTTAAATGTTATTTTGTGTGCTTATTGTTGGATTCTTTGGAAGAACAATCTTCTCAGGTAAATTCAAACCTTGTGGTAGAAATGATATTCTTGCGGAAGCAATAGAAAAGCCAGAGCATCCTGGCCGTGTGAGGGGAGTCAGAAAGGGTGTGGGCATTAAGTCTTTTTTTGGACGATCAAATCGTCTAAGTGCAGGTGCATGAATGGTGTCACGGGAGGAGTTGGATGTATATCTCAGGTGAAAGAAGAAGTTGCAGAGCAGGTAAAAGGTGAGTGATGAAGATGATGCAACTTGGTTCTCAATCGGGCATTTCACCTAGCTCTCCAGTAATCCTGAGCACGAAAGGAAGTGGCTCTCCAGCTTCGGATGTGAGCAAAGACGGCAAAAGACCTCCAAAGGCGATTAGTGGCATATGGCAATGTCCACAATTTGGGGCCAACCAGGCACCACCGAATGATGAAGGATGAAGACGTACGGGTTGTGGTCTCACGTGTTATAGTTGGAGATGCTTTTGTGCCATACCCGATAGATGAGATCACTTTCGTGAGAGATGCTCCAAGTCAATTCATTGCTTGGTTTAGAAATCTTGTTGTGAAGAATCTAATGATAAATAAATTTTTTATCGATATATTTCCTAAATATATTCTTCTACATGCAATCAATAATAATTGCTATTATTTAATGGTTTGTTTTAATTTATATAGGATTCTTTCCAACAAAAGCAAATGGATCCAAAACCTAATACGGATGTGATTAGAGATGTGTGGAATACAAAGATTGACATTACACAACCAGTCCATGTAGTTGTGGAGTCGGGGATTGTTGGTGAGAAAACGGATTTGTTTGTCTATCAGAAGGATATCATGGAGCACTTAACAAATCAAAGACTTTGTGTATCTATACTGCAGTTCTTTAATTTGTGAGTAACTTTTAACCATTTTTTTTTCTTATTGTTTTTTATATTATGAAACTAGATATACTTATTTTATTGTTGTTGTTGTTGTTGTTGTTGTTGTTGTTGTTGTTGTTGTCGTTGTTGTTGTTAGTGTTGCTGTTTTTGTTGTTATTGTTGTTGTTCTTGTTTACAGGTATTTGCACAAAAATTTGAAAGAATCTGGCAGAGAAAAGAAATATGGATTGATGTGCCCGCTCTCACTTCAAAGCAAAGGTAACAGTAAAGACTATGCAACGAACTACATTCAAGGAAGACTGGCAAAGGGAGATTTTGAATGCTTTCTTGCACCATATCTGAGCCAGTAAGTAACTTCACTTTCATGTCATTTCTTATTGTCCCATACAAATAAGTATAAACTAACAACACAACTATGTTTTCTTCTTTTTGCAATGTTAGGAATAATTGGCAGTTGATTGTTCTTTTCCCTAAACAGAATAGGGTGGTTTGCTTCTTTTCCTTGTCAAAAAAGCTTAAGAATGATATAGTCCAGAAAATCACGACGTATTTTTTATTTTACATGATTTTGATCTAATTTTTGGAATTTATTTGAAAACTAAACTCTCTATTTTACATTATTGTGTTAGGGCATTTTCCACATATCAGCTAATGAAGGGAAATTATCCCTACAAACAGAAACCCGAATTGGTCTATCCAAAGGTAAATTTATTTTGTAAACAATGTTATTTTGTAACTTGTAATTTTATTTTGTTACTAAAATTTAATCATTACATTTATATTATTTTTTTCATAAGTTATTAAAAGTATACTATTCTTTTCATATTTTTCAAGTGTCGCCAACAATCGGGAGGTGTTGAATGCGGGTATTTCATTATGAGATATATGTTGGAAATCATCACACTTGACGTTACTAACAACTTTGATTAGGTAATTGTGAACAAAAATAATTTGTAAATATCAAGCACTAGTATATTTTCAAGTAAATAATTTGTTCTATCTTTTCGTCTTGATCATATGTTATAATTATTTTTTCAAATTTCAAATGTTCAATTTGGACGAACCCTTCTCGAGTGATGATATTAATGATGTAAGGAGATATTAAACTCAGTATTTTCTCGATATAACATCATTAGTGAAGTAGGATAAGATTAGACTTTTGTTAGACAGGCTTCGTAGTTTGTTGAGCATGTGGTGTGAAACTATTTGTCACTTGGTATTGTTGTGTTTGTGAAGTTGATCTATACTGTTGGTGTGTTGTTATTGAAGTAATGGTAGATATTTTCTTTTGCCATTTGTTTGTTGATATGGTAGTTTTGTTTTCTAAAAAAATAGAATGTTGCACCCTTTTTATAACAGGTGTTATCTACGATTTAAAAAATTGTGCATTTTAATGTCGGTGAAAAAATATAATGGGTCATTATTTGATCGTTATAAAAATAATGTACTTATAACGGCTAAATGAAATTCCGTTATAAAATAGTGTAGTCTATAACAGGTAAATTAGATATTTATAAACGGGTCTATGTTACCCGTTATAAATGGCAGTCAATTTATAACGGGTCAAAACTGTAACACCCCGCTTTCTTACTATTATCAGAGTAAATTTTTCGAAATTTCTTTTCCAAAAATACTTACAAAATTTACGAAATCATAACTCGGATGCAATACTAGACCCAAGTCACTCTAGTGGACCGGGTAAACTCTGATAAACTGAAAATGCTGGCATGCAAGTTTGAAACTGTAACTTCAGCGGAAGTAAATACGTGGCAACATATATATACAGACTGAAATGTAAACCTACAAAACGGCAACTGGCTGACTCCACGACCACAACGACCATGCTGCGCTCACACCTCCGGCCTGACCCTGTCACCTAAAAAGGAAAAAATAGTGGGGCGTGAGCACAAAAGATCAATGTGCTCCGCAGAAACCCAGACTAAAATAAACAGCAATAATAATAACCATATCATGATCTTCGGCATATATATAACTGAATTGAAACTGAAATCATACTAACTCCAGGACACTATGTCCGGTAACCATGTGCACACTCTAATGGCATTTTAAGGCATTTGGCCTCCACTAGAACTTAGGATGGCATATTAAGGCATTTGGCCTCCACCTAAGCGGATAATATATATATACATACCTCAGACATGGTAACTGTATTATAGTCAATGTAATAACCAGGTTGGGTCCCCACATGTACTGCTCATTCTTAAAATGTAACTGGTGACTAGCACAGTTGTCCGCTCAAACTGGAAAATATATATAAATAAACAAGGACTAAGAACTATGCTTAGATATATTTAAACAGACGCTACGATGCTCGATTCTAAACTACAAACTTACCCGAATTAAATGGAACACTCTAAGGGTTCGACAAAATTATACTAAGTCTGGAAATGACTGATATAGCTAAACTAAACTAATTCGGCTCGTAAAATACTAACATTTTAGAGAATATACTTGAACCAAAATATACAAACTGAAAAATACTGGAACCTCCAGTTCAATAACTGACTTGGCACTGTCGGGAGCTACCGACATGCGCTAAGACCGGAAGCGTCGCACTTACTGGGCGCACGTGCACTTTGGCTACTTACTACTGGAATAAGATATTCAAGGTCTAGTTAACCCTTAAATGCTCGCGGCCGGCGTGTTGCGCATGCTATGTGCGGCCAACGTCTACGACCTGTGCTTTACCGGCCGTCCGACAACTTATTCTAGTAAACACCTTTCAAAATAACATAACATGATCTAATAAGCTTAAAAATACAAAGAAAACTTGGTATAATCTGATTGGACTATAAAATGGCTCGATTGAGCCTATATAGCTAGGAAGCAAAAAATACGCTAAAAATCAACTTCTAGTTAATCAAGCATTTGAACTCAACACACGCCAAATCTTAATAAACATCACACTCATGATTTAGAATAATTTTTAACATGTTAAACTCGGCTTAAACGTGCATGTAACTCCAAATCCAAATTTAACGTCTAAATGTCAAAAATTCAAAAAACACATGTATAACCGGATTTATCCTCTTGACAATTCTTAAAATATAACTAATAAAATGGTTTAGAACTCGCCTACCTCGATCAAAATACGAAAAATCCAACAAAACTCTTCTCTCGGCATCACTTGACGACTCTCAGGACCTTCTCGGTAACAGCCCACGCAAGGCTCGGTTGACGGCTTCTTCTCTCGGCTTTAAGATAGAATGCGGAAAATTTTTATAAATGGTGGTTTGATGATGACCTTCTCGTCACTAACATTCACTTACAACTTTCTCTCT
This sequence comes from Striga hermonthica, assembly GCA_902706635.1. NCBI lineage: Eukaryota > Viridiplantae > Streptophyta > Magnoliopsida > Lamiales > Orobanchaceae > Striga > Striga hermonthica. The sequence continues at coordinate 5,852,971 of CACSLK010000984.1, forward strand.
ATTTATGGTTAAGTGCATGGAGAATTTATATTCTTTCACTTTCGGTTTCTCTCTTTTTTTTTATTGTCTAATTATAGAATCACTTAGGATACATATGTTGGAGCTGATGGAAATCCATCTCTAATCTACTACGTATATTTATATTGAGAATTGCTCACCTACCAAGGGTGGGCACATGTTAATATGTCCACCGCGTAGGTGGCATGCACTCATTGGTATTTTTAAACTTATTAACAACACCAATGAGTGCATGCCACCTACACGGTGGGCATATTAACATGTGCCCAAAGTGGGTAGGGGAGCATTTCTCTATTTATATATATGTAAATTTAGGAAGTAGTAGAAGTCTTCTTTTAATATCATGAAGACAAGTGTTCAATTAAATAGCATTATAGAGCCTTAGTCACCACTTTAGGTGTCCTCATCTTTGCAACTGACTTTTAATATAACTTAATTCATATCAATTCAATTTAATACATCTCAAATGCATTAACAAAACTTAGGCCATATAATACATAATGAGCTTGGAATGAATAATCTATGCGCATGGACTTCATCAAATTTGAGTCATGATTGTGCTAGAGTTTTGGGCTGAATATTGAGCTTAATATCTCGCTTGCATTGAAAAGATTTAAGGCTAAAATATAGCTAAGTAAAATGCTAAGATAAAACTATACTGGCTTGACTAGTCTCGGCCGAGACTCGCGCACAACTCGGGCCTACTCGGCTTCGACGATTTCTCGAGTTTTCTCGACCTAAATGAATATGTCTACTAGAGATAATTAATCTCAACTAATAAAGAATTACTAATGTCCATTTATAAAATAAACGGATCAGAATTCATTACTAGAATTGACTCGGTTACAAATATAAAAATTAACTGAAATATACTTTTGACTTAAAGTCGAACTTAGAACTGAAAGACTTAATAACTGGCTCGGAACTCAAAACGAGCATTATTAATAAAAGAAAAATAGTTCAAACTCGGAACTAAATATATTGCCTTTATTAATAACGGGACGTTACAATCTATCCTCCTTAAACTATTTCCGTCCTCAGAAATACTAGAACTGAAAAGTACAATATCGAACTCAAACCACACATGAAATATATATCTAAATATGTGCATATCAAAACTCAAAATTTGAAAAACCAGCCCTAACGTCAGCTTCGTACTCCCAAGGAGCATCTGACTCTCCGTGGCGATTCCATCTGACTCGAACGAGGGGAACATCTCTGTTCCTGAGCCGAAGAAACTTTCGGTCCAAAACTGCTACCGGCTGCTCCTCGTATGTCAAGTTTGGATTAACCTGAAGATCGTTGTGCTGAAGCCTATGATCTGGATCGCACACATACTTCCTTAACATAGATACATGAAATACATTATGTACGCTTGACAACTTGGGAGGCAAAGCTAATCGATAGGCTACCTGGCCCACTCGCTCAAGAACCTCGAACGGGCCTATATAACAAGGATGTAACTTCCCTTTCTTCCCGAATCGAACGACCCCTCGCAATGGTTGAACTTTCAAGAAGACTCGATCCACGGCCTCGAACTGCATGTTTCGTCTATGTTTGTCGGTTGAGGACTCCTGTCGACTCTGAGCCATTTTGAGTTTTTCTCCGATCAACTCAACCTTCGCAACAGTTTCCTCGATCATATTTGGACCGAGTACTCGACGTTTGCCGACATAATCCCAGTAAAGGGGTGAACGACATTTACGGCCGTAAAGTGCTTCGTAAGGAGCAATCTGAATCGACGCCTGAAAACTGTTATTGTAAGCAAACTCTACTAACGGCAACAACGACTCCCACTTGGCACCTCTGTCCAAGACCAAAGCTCGGAGCATATCCTCAAGTGTCTGGATGGCCTTTTAAGACTGGTCGTCTGTCTCAGGATGGTAAGCCGAACTGAACTTTAACTGTGTTCCCATTGCTTCATGTAAACTCTCCCAAAATCTGCTAGTGAATCTGGGATCTCGATCTGACACAATCGTAACAGGCACTCCGTGGAGTCGAATGATCCCACGAGTATAAATCTCGGCTAACTTTTCCATGGACATAGTCATCGTCACAGGCATAAAGTGTGCGACTTTCGTCAGTCTGTCCACTACTACCCAAATTGCATCATGATGTTCAAAAGACTTAGGTAGCCCTGTAACAAAGTCCATCGTGATTTCCTCCCACTTCCACTTTGGAATCTCAAGTGGTTGTAGCAAACCCAATAGACTCTTGTGCTCGGCCTTGACTTGCTGATAGACCAAACACTTAGCCACGGAGTTGGCTACGTCTTTCTTCATCCCTCGCCACCAGAACGACCTTTTCAAGTCGTGATACATCTTAGTAGTGTCGGGATGTGCTAAATAGGGCGCATTGTGTGCCTCCGTCAAGATCTCTCTGCGTAAGGTCTCGACTTTCGGAACGACAATCCGTCCCCTGAACTCCAAGGCTTTATCAGTGCCTCGGTAAAAGCCCTCGACTCCTCCGGTGTGAACTTTCGCTTCTATAGTACGAACAAATTGGTCGTAGTACTTCTCCCGCCGGATTCTGTCTCTCAAAATGCGCTGAACTCGCATCGAGCTTACACTCCCTATGATTTCTGTCAGAAGTGACTCGACGACATCAATCTGCATCTGGGCGAACTCTCTGATAAACTTATCCTGTTGAGTAATAAAACAGGCCAACTCACCCTTCACCTTTCGGCTTAGGGTGTCTGCTACAACGTTCCCATTTCTCGATTGATACTGAATAGTGCAGTCATAATCTTTCACAAGCTCCAACCATCGTCGCTGACGCATGTTGAGCTCTTTCTGTGGGAAGATATACTGCAGACTTTTGTGATCGATAAAAATTTTGCACCGACCACCATAAAGATAATGCCTCCAAATCTTGAGTGCATGCACAACTGCTGCCAACTCTAGGTCATGCGTCGGGTAATAATGTTCATGTGGCTTCAGCTGACGTGAAGCGTAAGCCACAACTTTGTCCTCCTACATGAGTACACACCCAAGACCTTAACTCGAACCATCACTATAGATGGTGTAAATCTGAGTAGGATCCGGAATAATCAGCACCGGTGCCATTGTAAGCCTCTTCTCGAGCTCCTGGAAACTCACCTCACAACGACTCGTCCACTTGAATTACACAGATTTCCTCATCAACTGGGAGAATGGTAAGGCAATCTTCAAAAACTCCTCGATAAATCTGCGATAGTAACCTGCTAAGCCGAGGAAACTACGAACCTCAGTTGGACTCTTAGGTGCTGACCAATTCTGGACTGCGGCAATCTTTGATGGATCTAACTCGATGCCTCTCTCGGTGATAATGTGACCCAGAAAAGCCACTCGTTTCAGCCAAACTCGCATTTGGAAAACTTGGCATATAGCATCTCGCGTCTAAGGGTCCCGAGAACAACCCTCAGATTCTGTTCGTGCTCCTCAAGACTCTGCGAATAGACCAAACGGCATTACCACGAATTCGTAATGACCGTATCTCGTTCGGAACGCAGTCTTGGCTATATCAGACTCCTTGATCTTCAATTGGTGGTAGCCTGAACGTAAATTGATCTTGGAAAATACACAGGTCCTCTCAGTTGGTCGAACAAATCGTCAATCTTCGGGAGTGGATATTTGTTCTTCACTGTTAACTGGTTGAGATCCCGGTAATTGATGCACATTCTCATTGATCCGTCCTTCTTCTTGACGAAAAGAACGGGCGCTCCCCAAGGTGAAACACTCGGGAGAATGAACCCAATTTTCAGCAACTTCTGGATCTGAGTTTTTAATTCATGTAACTCTTTTGGGGACATTCGATACGACACTTTGGATACTGGTCCAGCTCCTGGCACGAGGTCTATAGAGAACTCCACTTGTCGGTAGGGTGGTCCTCCTGGCAACTGGTCCAGGAACACATCCACAAATTCACAAACGATAGGAATGTCATGAGGTGTCTGTGCTGTCGAATCTTCTTTAACAAGGCTCACTAGATATCCTTGGCAATCTCCCCGTCGCAGGATCTTTATGGTCTTCGCCATGGAAATAATATGAGGTAAAGTTCGAGTCTTCATGCCATAGAAAGTAATTTGACTGTACTCCGGAAGATAAAGAGTTACCTCCCGGTCATGGCAATGAATATCTGCATGGAAACGTGTTAACCAATCGATACCGAGAATGAGGTCAAAATCCCTCATCTCAATAACATAAGCATCGACCTCCAAAATTCGACCGCCAACAGAAAGGTTAAGACTCTCGGCCTTAGAGCTCGTCTCTATCTTCCTTCCCGAGGCTAAACTCACCTCAAGAGGGTCAACAGTGTTGATAGGTCGAACGTCAATGGCATCTAGACATCGAGTTGATATGAAAGAATGTGTCGCCCATGTGTCAAATAAAAGGAAAACAAGTACATCATTAAGAATAATCATCCCAGACATAGTACCTTGGTTCTGCTCTGCTTCGGCCTGACCCACAGCATATACATGAGCCTGCGGTCCCGCTTGCCTATACTGCTGCGGCTGTCTCGGAGGTTGTTGTATGGGCTGCAGTTGCGGCTACTGCTACTGTAATCTGTCTGGGCAGTACTGGATGATATGTCCGGGCCTCCGACAGGGATAGAAAATGTTCTGGTCGGCAAGACACTCTCCTCAGTGAGAACGTCCACAGCTGCCGCAAACTGGAATTTGTCTCTGCTGGGTAGCTGGACCTGCACGCCTCTATCTGTTCCTCCAGTCATCCTGCTGGCCTCGAAACTTTCTCTTATTCTTATTCTGCGCCTGTTGATTATGGACTGGTTGTGCTAGAGGCTGAATAGCTAGCTGAACAACTAGCGAAATGATAGGCCGACTTTGAACTCGTGCGGCTTCCCTTCGAAGACTGGCATCTATCTCTTGGGCACGTGTAACTTTGTCAGCATAGGACAGAGCAACATGTCCAGCTAAGTTATGGCAGATATTTGGTCGGAGTCCGTCATGGAAGCGGTTCGCCCTCTTTTCATCTGTATCTACCATGTAGGTAACAGAGAATCCAATGCGAGAAAATTCACGCTCGTACTCATCGACTGTACGAGTCCCCTGCTCTAACGCCAAGAACTGGCACTCTCTCTCTGCTCGGTAGTAAGTCGGGTTGTACTTCTTTTGCAAGAGATCCTCGAACTGATTCCATGTTAGATTTTCCTTCTCTCCAGGGTGCATGCACCAATGAGCATTCCACCACAAGCGAGCATCTCCCGTCATTTGAAATTTTGCACAGAGAATATGGTGATGCTCTAAGCAACCCATGACCTCTAAAATCATCTCAAGGCCCTGAATCCACTCATCTACTAGTCGAGGATCTCCCTATCCGGTAAACTTTTTGGGATTGTAGCTGCAAAACTCGGTGACGACAGCCGACTGGTGCCTCTCATGGTGCTCTGGATCTCTACGTGGACCCATTTGAATAATTAATGTAGAATTTGATCAAAAAAGAACTTAAAATAGCACAATGGAAAATGCGCTAAATTCTCGATAAGACGCAATTTTCTTGACAAATCGCTAAAAATTAACTCGATAAAACTAGAGTTCGAACTAAACTTCTTGCTTCTGGTAGGAGGATAGATCTAATGTCCCTCTAGAAATCTCTACTACTGATCTGAGTATCTGAATTGATTTCTAAAATCGGATATTTGACATCCTACTGAGCATAGACTTAGAAATTTGTTTATAAAAAAAAAAAATTAAATCAGCACTTACATGGTAGTCGGCGAGGCGTGAGCGTGGTGTGGTCGGGTTTTTCAAAAACTTTCTGATTCGCTGTAGTATACAGATACACAAAAATGGGTTCTGATACCAATTGTAACACCCTGCTTTCTTACTATTATCAGAGTAAATTTTTCGCAAATTATTTTCCAAAAATACTTACAAAATTTACGAAATCATAACTCGGGATGCTACTGTGAAACTTATCTGTACTGAAAATCTGATTTAATTAAACGGGGTCTAACAACTGGTTTAGACATAAACAAAACCGAATATTAAACAAGCATGCAATACTGGACCCAAGTCACTCTAGTGGACTGGGTAAACTCTGATAAACTGAAAATGCTGGCATGCAAGTTTGAAACTGTAACGTCAGCGAAAGTAAATACGTGGCAACATATATATATATATATATATATATATATATATACAGACTCAAATGTATATAAAACCCACAAAACGGCAACTGACCGACTCCACGACCACAACCACTATGTTGCGCTCACACTTCCGGCCCGACCCTGTCACCTGAAATGGAAAAAATAGTGGGGCGTGAGCACGAAAGACAACTGTGCTACGTAGAAACCCAAACTAAAATAAACAGCAATAATAATAACCATATCATGATCTTCGGCATATATATAACTGAACTGAAACTGAAATCATACTAACTCCAAGACACTATGTCCGGTAACCATGTGCACACTCTGATGGCATATTAAGGCATTTGGCCTCCACCAAAACTTAGGATGGC
>CACSLK010000984.1:5859503-5876588 GCA_902706635.1 Striga hermonthica
CCTGCGACATGGTAACTGTATTATAGTGAATGTAATACCCAGGCTGGGTCCTCACCTGTATTGGTTGTTCTGAAAATGTAAGTGCTGACTAGAACGACTGTCTGCTCAAACTGAAAAATATACATATATAAACAAAGACTAAGTACTATGCTCAAATATACTCAAACAGACACTATGATGCTCAATTCTAAACTGCAAACTTACCCGGATTAAATTGACCACTCTAAGGGTTCGACAAAATTATACTAAGTCCGAAAATGACTGATATAGCTAAACTAAACTAATTCGGCTCATAAAATACTAACATTTTCAGGAATATACTCGAACCGAAATATACAAACTGAAAAATACTCGAACCTCTGGTTCGTTAACTGACTTGGCACTGTCGGGCGCTACCTACGTGCGCTAAGACCGGAAGCGTCGCACTCTGGGCGCACGTATACTTTGGCTACTTACTACTGCAATGAGATATTCAAGGTCTAGTTAACCCTTAAATGCTCGCGGCTGGCGTGTTGCGCACGCTATGTACGGCCAACGTCTACGACCGGTGCCTTACCGGCCGTCCGACAACTTATTCTGGTAAACACCTTTCAAAATAACATAACATGATCGAATAAGCTTAAAAATACAAAGGAAACTTGGTATAATCTGATTGGACTATAAAATGGCTCGATTGAGCCTATATAGCTAGGAAGCGAAAAATACGCTAAAAATCAACTTCTAGTTAATCAAGCATTTAAACTCAAAACATGCCAAATCTTAATAAACATCATACTCATGATTTAGAATAATTTTTAACATGTTAAACTCGGCTTAAACGTGCATGTAACTCCAAATCTGAATTTAACGTCTAAATGTAAAAAATTAGAAACTATTTTTACACACGTGTAACCGGATTTATCCTCTTGACATTCTTAAAATATGAAAATATAACTAAAAAATGGTTTAGAACTCGCCTACCTGGATCAAATTACGAAAAATCTGACAAAACTCTTCTCTCGGTGTCACTTGACGACTCTCGGCACCTTTTGGGCAACAGCCCACGCAAGGCTCAGTTGACGGCTTCTTCTCTCGGCTATCTCAGTTATTAAGATAGGATGTGGAAAATTTTTATAAATGGTGGTTTGATGATTACCTTCTCGTCACTAACATTCACTTACGACTTTCTCTCTATTTATGGTTAAGTGCATGGAGAATTTATATTCTTTCACTCTCGGTTTCTCTTTTTTTTTTTTTTTTAATTGTCTAAGTATAGAATCACTTAGGATACATGTGATGAAGCTGATGGAAATCCATATCTAATCTACTACATATATTTATTTATATGTAAATATAGGAAGTAGTGGAAGTCTTCTTTTAATATCATGAAGACAAGTTTTCAATTAAATAGCATTATAGAGCCTTAGTCACCCCTTTAGGTTTCCTCATCTTTGCAACTCACTTTTAATATAACTTAATCCATATCAATTTAATTTAATACATCTCAAATGCATTAACAAAACTTAGGCCATATAATACATATTGAGGTTGGCATGAATAATCTATGCGCATGGACTTCATCAAATTTGGGTCGTGATTGTGCTAGAGTTTTGGGCTGAATATTGAGCTTAATATCTCGCTTGCATTGACAAGATCTAAGGCTAAAATATAGCTAAGTAAAATGCTCTGATATAACTATAATGTCTTGACTAGTCTCGACCCTAGACTTGTGCACAACTCGAGCCTACTCGGCTTCGATGATTTCTCGAGTTTTCTCGACCTCGATTAATATGTCAACTAGAAATAATTAATCCCAACTAATAAAGAATTACTAATATCCATTTATAAAATAAACGGATCAGAATTACTTACGAGAATTGACTCGGTTACTAATATAAAAATTAACTAAAATATACTTTCGACTTAAAGTCGAACTTAGAACTGAAAGAATTAATAACTGGCTCGGAACTCAAAACGAGTATTATTAATAAAATAAAAATAGTTCAAACTCGGAACTAAATATATCGCTTTTATTAATAACGGGACGTTACAAAAACCGTCATAAAAAGTTCATACTTTCTATAACTTCTGAAACCATAACGATTTCAAAACCATTATAAAAAGTTTTTTTTACCCGTCATAAAACTTGTTTTTCCTACTAGTGATAATATTATTGTACTGTCTTTTCCAATCCCAATTTACAATTGAGACTCCAATAATAATCACTCGTATTACCTCCCAATGTTTAAGATATAATATCCATTAATTAATTCAATTACGGATAATCAAGAATTAATTAATTTATTAGTATTTCACAGAAGCTAGTGCTCGTTCATCACATTATTATTATGCCGGAATTTAATCCACCTGCAGGGTTAGCATAATAATCCTTCATGAACTCACTCTGGGGACATCATCAAACAAAACGTACATGGTGACTGTATGTATCCTAATAACACATCATACATGCAACAATATTACCCAAGACCGTGAGACTATTAATCCAATCAACTGAACCTCACCCATGTGAATCAAATAATATATATTGCATATATATGTCTATTTAATATCTTACGGGTTAAGAGAACGCAGTAATTAAACGAGGCCTAGTTCGTTTAGGACGATCAACATAAAACGAACTTCTCCTCTCTGGGATATTGTTCAATACATAAATGTACTAGTGCAACTAATCAGTCAAGACAAACTATACAGTTGACACTACAACCGTTCGGATGGGGTGTTCATTTCCATCTAGGTTGTGAACCACAATTCTTGTTTCGCGAGTAACTAATAGAATGATCTTTGGTTCGCTCGATGACAACCCACACTATCTAATTGCAAAATAACAGAACGTAGAAATTGTTTAATGTAACATGTTTGTCATTCATAAAGGGTAAAAGTGTGATGTGGTCGTTAGTAGCGGCTCATGAAGGACCGGTTGTGATCCGGGTTCTAGTCGCACTCAGCTGGGTGGTTCAATTTGGTAGGCGGGTGCTTTGGTAGGCAGATGCTTTGGTAGGCGGATGCTTTTGTAGGCGAAGGCTTTGGTAGGCGGATGCTTTGGTAGGCGAATGCTTTGGTAGGCGGAGGCTCTAGTAGGCGTAGCCCATGATACCTTTGGAGTACATGGGTGGTAGGCAGAGGCTAGCTCAACGTGAGCTAGGCAGGGCACCTTGGCACCTAGGTGGCTGGACGTTCTGCTGGGGAGACCGACCCCAGAGATGGTATCGTGCTCAAGTCATGAAGAGGTTCACAACCTCAAGGATTCTTAAGATTTTGACTTAATCTGATGGGAAGACTCCTAGTATGATAAGAACTCTTCAATCTCCAGATGACTTCGTCTATAAAAGGGGCGCAGGTTATTTCATTTACACAACACACACATAAAAATTCTCTAGTTACTCTGCCATTTTTCCTTCGGACCACCACTGACTGAGCGTCGGGGTATTCGCGCCGGGACCACCCCCGGTGTGTTTTGCAGGTACCGGCGATTAAGGAGACGTAACCCGGTTTGAAGAGGAGCGGTCCAGCGGTTCAAGTGTTTGTGGCATAACAAATTGGCGTCGTCTGTGGGGAGGGATTAGTCTTCTACCGGAGCATTAAAGGCTGTTTTTTCCCACCAAGGAAGAATAGGACAAGTATCTGGCAGGAGATAATTCGAAGAAAAGCTTGACTAAGGAGATGGATGATGAGTGGGCTCGGAGGGCCTTCGGAATAGGTCCCCCGCCAGGATGGTCACCCTCGCATGTCACCCCCTAAGAGACGCTGTTGGGCCCAAGTGTGACCCTGGTACCACCACCAGAAGTTGAGGGACGCGTGCTAAACCAGGGAGGGTCAGGCGGTTTGACAGACAAAGCGAAGGAGGTGGGCGCCACGGTTGATGGGGGGCGGAACTATACTTCTTCAGTCACTTGGTCCTAGGCCTCGGAAGGCCTTCGTCAGTAGAGAGAATTCCTATTGACTCTCGGGTGCCTGACGTGAAGTATACGAATTCTTTATTCTTCTTTCTCAAGGGCGAACCAAGGCGCTTCGGGATCTGGAGGTGCTGGTGACCAGAATGGTGTCCCTGGTAGTAGGCAGTTGGTCATGGTAAGAGCACAACACCCTCCGGGGGACAACGACACCACGGGAGGACCCAGTTATTCAGATGACTAGGTTGGAGTTGGATAAGATTATTGCTGAGGCGATAGGCCGGGCGCAGGAGTTGAATAAGAGAGCACCTAACGAGTCGTTTCGACAACCTCCGCCACGACAGCCATTAGCACCACAACAACAGGTCCTCTCACATCAGCAGCAACACTAGTGCTTGGAGAGGGGCGATGAGGAGGAGGCCAGGTCGGCGACCTCTCGCCCGGTGGCAACGACACAACCAGAAGGGTTAACTTTGGAAAGGTTGGCGGCTCAAATGCGAGAACTCCAAGCCCGGGTGCAGGGTAAGAGACATGTAGTATCACGAGGACATCCTTTTGTCGAGGATGCCTTAGGAGGGGATTTGCCTAGCAACTTCAGGGAGTTGAGCTTGTTCTATGATGGATCGGCGGACCCAGGTAGGCATTTGAGATCGTTTGACAACATAGCTGTGTTGCACAGGTATAGTGACGCTGTAAGTTCCCGAGCCTTCCTGACAACGCTGAAGGGGTCGGCGCAGGATTGGTTCCACCAGCTGCCGGTGGGGTCTATCGATAGCTTCTAAAAGTTTAGTTCTTTGTTTCTTAATCAGTTCGCGAGTGCCAGGAAGCACGAGAAGACGTATCTCTCACTAATCAATATGCAGCAGAAGGAGGGGGAGACCTTGCGGCAATATGTAGCGCGGTATACCAAAGAGTGCGTGGAGGTTCCCTCTGCCTCGGAAGAGATCAAAGCTGGAGGCCTTACGCGGGGGTTGAGGCCGGGGAAGTGCAGAGATTCGTTGGCGAAGAGGTCGGCGAGGTCCTTTGACGAGTTACTTGAGAGGTGTAGCAAATATGTGAACATGGAAAAATCAGAAGCAGACTTCATCCGAAATGACAAAATAAAGGCCCAGCAGGTAGACGAGAGGCCTCGATAGGGTGATCGGCGAGCTCTCCCTAAGGAGGCTAAGGTCGAGGACCGGTTTAGGGTTCCAAGGTATGAGCATTACAAACCGCTTAATGCACCACAACAGGAGATCTTGGAGACAATGGAAAAACGGGGGGAGGACAAGTTGCTGGCGCAGCCAAAGCCTCTACCCCCACCGAGGAAGTTCTCGGTGTCAAAGGATAGGTATTGTCGGTACCACCGCGATTATGGCCATGCTACAAATTTCTATCGAGAGTTGAAGGATGAAATCGAGCGGCTCATCAGAGCTGGTCACTTAAAAGAGTTCGTGATTAAGGACAAAGAGCGCCAGGACGATCGTCGGGAGGGGCGAGAGTCGGGTGATAAATGGAGGAGGACTGATGAGCAATCTGACAGACCAGTTAAGAGGGGAATAATACACATGATCACGGGAGGTCCTACGGATGGAGACTCGCATAGGGAGAGGAAGAGGACCTACCGGGGAAAGAGTGTGGCAGGAGAGGTGGCCGAGGTGCAGGTGCAGAGAAGCTCGGCCACTTTGAAGTTTGGAGTTGATGATGTGCAGGGGCTCGTTGTCCCACATAACGACGCTTTGGTCATCACTGCGGAGGTGGCCAGTTACGATGTGCAAAGGGTGCTCATAGACACGGGGAGATCAGCAGACATCATCTTCTTGAAGTGTTTGCAGCAGATGGAGTTAGATGTGAAAGTCGAGCCAGTACACACTGCTCTTTATGGCTTTAGCGGAAGTGAGGTTCGCCCCGCAGGCGAAGTTAGCTTAACGGTGGCGTTAGGAAGGTCACCTTTGAGAAAGGTGAAGATGGTGCGCTTTCTGGTCGTGGATGCTAGCTCGGCCTATAACATCATACTGGGTCGACCTAGCTTGAATTCGCTCCAGGCTGCCATTTCCACATATTGCATGAAGATTAAATTCCATGTAGGAGATGAGGTTGGAGAGATGACTGGGGACCAGCTGCAATCTCGGCGGTGCTATGAGGTCACCTTGAAGACGGCTGAGGCACAACACAGGAAAAGGAAGGATGACCTACCTGAGAGCTCCCACCGGGAGAAGAGACAAGAGCTGGGGATGAGATCTCAAGACGAACTTATGGAAGTTGAATTGATAGAAGGTAGTTCAGACAAGACAACCAAAGTGGGTCGGCATTTGGCGACCGACGTACAAGGTGAGCTGATTGCATTGTTGAAGGAGTTTGTGGATGTTTTTGCCTTCTCGGCCGGCGACCTTACAGGAATCGATCCCGAGGTAGCGGAGCACAGGTTAAACATCGATCCAACTATGAAGCCGGTGAAACAAAAGAGGAGGCACTTTGGTGCCGAGCTGGACGTGGTTATTGAGGCAGAGGTGGAGAAGTTGTTAAAGGCGGGGCATGTGCTACCCATTCAGTTCCCGGAGTGGTTGTCCAACTCAGTCATGGTAAGAAAGGGAGAAGGCAAGTGGAGGATGTGCATAGACTTCAGGGATCTCAACAAAGCGTACCCCAAAGATCACTACCACTTACTTCGTATTGACCAGCTCGTCAACTATACAGCTGGGTGCGAGCTGTTGAGCATGATGGACGCATCCCAGGGGTACCACCAAATACCTCTCGCCAAAGATGACCGGAAGAGGGTTAGCTTTGTGACATCCAAGGGCACCTATTATTATGTTGTCATGCCTTTCGGACTAAAGAATGCGGGAGCTACCTACCAGCGGTTGGTGGATAAGATGTTCAAAGGGCAGATTGGTAGGAATATGGAGGTCTACGTTGATGACATGCTAGTAAAGAGCAGGAAGGCGGGTGATCATGTGGTAGACTTACGCGAGACCTTGAGTACCCTGCGGCGGTACGGCATGAAGCTCAACCCGGCCAAGTGCAAGTTCGGGGTAAGGTCAGGAAAATTTCTGGGCTACATGGTCACGGAGAAGGGCATAGAGGTCAACCCAGAGAAGGTACGAGCTGTTTTGGAGATGCAAGCGCCGAGGAACTTGAGAGAGGTGCAGATCCTCACCGGTCGCCTAGCCGGGTTGAGCAGGTTCATAGCTCAATCCGTAGAGAAGAGTTTTTTGTTTTATAAGGCTTTGAAGAAGGGGTCGCGTTTCGAATGGACGCCACAAGCACAACAAGCCTTTGAAAGGTTGAAGGAGTTTCTAACTGAACTACCCTTACTCACAAAACCAGAACCGGACGACACATTAGTGATATACCTGTCGGTGGGGCATGAAGCAATCATTTCGGTGCTGATAAAGGAGGATCATGGACAACATAAGCCGATATACTATGCCAGCCGAGTATTGCAGGGCGCCGAGCATCGATATTCAGACGTGGAGAAGGCAGCATTGGCACTTATCTCTACAGCCAGGAAATTGCGTCCTTACTTTCTAGCACATAAGGTCATGGTGCGTACCAACTACCCGCTCAAAGATACTTTGGGTCGCCCTTCGGCCTCGGGAAGGATGGTGAAGTGGGCGGTTGAGTTGGGAGAATATAACGTGGATTTTGAAGTGCGAAAAGCCATTAAGGCCCAGGCGTTGGCGGACTTCATACAGGAGTGCACTCTGGGAACAGAGAGGGGATCGTGGATGGTGTACGTCGACGGCTCGTCGGCGGTGGGAGGAGCGGGTGTGGGCATCTTGGTGGTCACACCAGAAAAAGACCACTTAGAGTTTGCGGTCAAGTTTTCCTTCAGGGTGTCGAATAATGAGGCAGAGTACGAAGCTCTCATTAAGGGAATTCAGCTCGTCCTAAAGGAAGGAGCTCGTCAGGTGATCCTTCACTCGGATTCTCAACTTGTGGTCGAACAGATCAAGGGTGAGTATGAAGCTAAGGAAGAGCGCATGAAGAGGTACCTGACCGAGGTCCAAGCAATGTTAAAAGGATTTGCGGCATGGGAGTTGATACAAATACCGCGGGGAGAAAATGGTAGGGCCGACCTACTCTCAAAGGTGGCCGCGTCTCTGGTTGACTGTCGATCCCGGTCGGTGACACTAATGGATATGACTAGGAGTACTTTAGACTTGGTGTTGGAAGTTGAAGAGCAAAGGGACTGGAGGTCGCCCTTAATACAATGGCTGCAGGAGCCGGTAGTCGGAAAGGATATCAGGGACGACCCGGTCGGGAGGAGAGCATTGAGGTTCTACCTGCAGAATGGGATTCTATATAAATGGTCGTACGTAGGGCCTCATCTAAGGTGTGTCTCGGAGGAGGACAGAGAGTACGTGCTCAGAGAGGTGTATGAAGGGTGTTGCGGCGATCACCCAAAGGCTAGGGCGTTGGTTAGCAAGGTGCTTCGGGCTGGATACTTCTGGCCTAAGATGAGGACGATGGCGCAGGACCTTGTGCGAAAATGCAAGAAGTGTCAACAGCATGGTCCATTGATCCACCGAGCAGCTGAGAACATGGTTCCGATAAGCTCACCTCTGCCTTTTACTCATTGGGGGGTCGACATAGTTGGACCGCTACCCCAGGCGACAGGCCAGCGAAAGTTCCTCATTGTGGCAGTGGATTACTTCTCTAAGTGGATTGAGGCTGAACTCTTGGCGACAATCATAGAAGAGAGGGTGATGAAGTTTCTTTTCAACAACATATGTTGTTGGTACGGCATCCCTCGGGTGCTTATATCTGATAATGGTACTCAGTTCAGGGGTCGGCGTACGATGAGTTGGTGCGAGGAGATGAGCATAAAACAGTAGTTCGCTTCGGTCGCCCACCCCCAAGCGAATGGGCAGGCCGAGGTCGCGAATAGATCAATTCTAAATGGGTTGAAGGCGAGGTTAGAGAGAGCTTCGGGAGTTTGGGTGGACGAGCTTGACTCGGTGTTGTGGTCATATCGGACGACACCAAGGACTTCAACGGGGGAGACGCCGTTCAGTCTAGTTTATGGTATGGAGGCCGTCATTCCAGTGGAGGTCGGCCTCAACTCGGAGCGGGTTAGCACCTACACAGAAGAAGGGAATGTCGAGCTCCGAAGGGAGGCACTTGACCTGGTGGACGAGCTGTGTGACGAGGCGGGATTGAGAACAACAGTTTACAAGCAACGGATGAGGGCGGCCCATGACAAGTCAGTTCGAGCTCAACGATTCCAAGTGGGGGACCTAGTTTTGCGCCAGGCCAACGCCCTGAAGCATGTCGGGAAGATGGAACCGAACTGAGAGTGCCCTTATACTGTCGAGAGAGTGTTCGTGGGGGTGCCTATGAACTCCGCGATGACGAGGGGCGGCTACTACCGCGACCATAAAACATATCACATTTGAAGAAGTATTATGCGTAGCTGGGCGCCTATTATTTTTAATTGCTTTCAGTTTTTATTCAATTATGTTTCAGCGAGACAAGTAATAAAGTTGCATTTGAAGTTTTTTTTTTTTTTAGCTTAACTCTGTTCTTGTGTGATGTATCTAAGGGTGGTGACCTGGTAGTCTCGCCTAAGCTCGCGGAGCTAGGCGACGACCCTTGTAGGACGAAAGCCTGGTAGTCTCGCCTAAGCTCGCGGAGCTAGCCGACGACCCTTGTAGGGCGAAAGCCTGGTAGTCTCGCCTATGCTCGTGGAGCTAGCCGACGACCCTTGTAGGGCGAAAGCCTGGTAGTCTCGCCTAAGCTCGCGGAGCTAGCCGACGACCCTTGTAGGGCGAAAGCCTGGTAGTCTCGCTAAGCTCGTGGAGCTAGCCGACGACCCTTGTAGGGTGAAAGTCTGGTAGTCTCGCCTAAGATCGCGGAGCTAGCCGACGACCCTTGTAGGGCGAAAGCCTGGTAGTCTCGCCTAAGCTCGTGGAGCTAGGCGACGACCCTTGTAGGGCGAAAGCCTGGTAGCCTCGCCTAAGCTCGCGGAGCTGGGCGACGACCCTTGTAGGGCGAAATCCTGGTAGCCTCGCCTAAGCTCGCAGAGCTGGGCGACGACCCTTGTAGAGCGAAAGCTTGTTAGCCTTGCCTAAGCTCGCGGAGTTAGGCTAAGGAGCAAGTTGTACCCGGTGACGACCTTTATAATTAATAAGGTCGTCGCGTAAAGTTGGGAATGCGGGTCTTGGAAGACTTAGCAATAGTTGTGCTAGGTGCAAAAGCCCATTGTCACGATGCTAAGTGTTGACAAGGCTTGGTGAATGAAGCTCGTCCTGAGCGGAGAGTTGTGGTTATTTGTATAAGTAATACGTTATGCAAGTACAAGCAACTGAAATGGGTAAGTAACAAAATAAAGGCGTTGCGTTCATCCATGGTGCTAGCTAACGGTAGGTAGCATCGAAAGACTTAATAAGTTCACAATTACATGCCCAAATAGAAAGGTTCACAAACGAGACTAAATAAGTTCATGATTACATGACCAAATGAAAAAGTTCACAAAAGACTAGAT
This sequence comes from Striga hermonthica, assembly GCA_902706635.1. Lineage (NCBI taxonomy): Eukaryota > Viridiplantae > Streptophyta > Magnoliopsida > Lamiales > Orobanchaceae > Striga > Striga hermonthica. Next base: position 5,869,860 of record CACSLK010000984.1, read on the forward strand.
GGGTTCATGACTGCATGACAAAAGGAAATCGTAAGCAAGTCGATGGAGGTGACCCCGTGCTCTTCTACTAGAGAACCACCTCCATCTCGGCTCCAGCAGCAATGATGGCAGCCCCTAGGGCCGGCTCCTACCAAGGATGGGTCAATGGGAGAGATGGGTCGCCGTTCCACCCTGCGGGGTTAGGAAAGCCTTTCCTTAGCTTACCTTCATCCGTGGAGAAGGCTTTGAAGCCCTGGGCATGTGCCTCGGCTTGGGTCCGCTCGACCCCTGCTCAGAAATACTGAAGGCAGTCCTTGACAACCCACTGGAGAAACACATTGGAGTCGTGGTAGCGTGTCAATAGCTCGTCTCGGTAACACTTGAGGAAGCGGGTCCCGAACTCCGAGTCGAGGTATGTATCTCGGGCCTCCTGTTGGGCCTGGACAATGCGCTCGTCAAAGGATCGTCGAAGAGCCTCTAGCTCGTCCTGAAGCTTTTCCTTCTCGGCCTTCTCCTTGGCAAGATCCTGCTTGAGGGTAGCAACCTGTGCATCCCTCCTAGCCACCTTGCCTTTCAGTTTCTCCATTTCCTCGGAGTCACCTTCCATAGCCTCGTTGAGGATGGGGGCTAGACCGGCCATGGCCTGTTGAAAGAGATAGAAGTGGTTGGGTATCAACTTCATGAGATTTAAGTGTGATAAGTATAAAGATGAGACGTGGGGTTATACCTGACTGAGATGGAACATGGTGTCACTAGCTCGGTGCTCCTTAGTTGGCCACTTGATTGTCTCACGATCAGGGAAGATGGAGAGGAAGTAGGAGAATGACGCCTCTGTGTCTTTGTTGCCCGCAAATTTCTCCGGTACGGTAATGGTGCGCGGCTCGTCACCTTGGGAGGTGACCTTGCGTTTTTTCGAGAAGTTCCGGGTCGGCGGTTGACGGTAGCGCTGCTGTGAAGTCGTCTGCTTTTCTGGTGGGTCGGTCGTCACCAGGACCTCGTCGGCGGCGAGGATGGTCAGTGAGACCTCGTCGGTGCCAATGGTGGTCTTGGGGACATCGGGGCTGGCGACGGTCTCCATGAGCTCCTCTGCGAGACAAATAAAAGATATGAATATTAGTAATCACATTATATGCATATGACTAGCATGAGTGAGAAGGTAGGTGATATGATGCCCACCTGGGCGTCGAGGCCTACCTATGTCATCAACAGGGTCCGCAGAATGGCTGGACAACTTGAAGTACCAAAGAAGCTGGTCGCTAGCTGTCAGCTTCGCCACGAGGAGGCGGCGAGCGTTCCATTGGTCGAGAAGGGTTTGGTAGGCGGTCTTTTTCTTTGGTTTCTTAAGTTGTGAAGGTGGTTTGCTTGGCCAATCGGAAGGGAAGTCAAAGGTGTCGGGGGTAGGAGGACGAATGAAGAAAATTTTATTTTTCCACCCGTGAATTTTCGACCGGGGCAACTCTAGGAAGCGGGTGTGTTTGCGACGCATGAGATGAGGCACGCCGTTCAACTTACTGAGACATATGCAATAGAAACATAACTTGGGGTCGAGTTTGCCAAGTCGGGCCCGACATACCATTGTGAAGGCAATGAGCAAACGGATGGAGTTTGGAGGTAATTGGTTCAAAGGCATTTTATACAATCCGCTAAGTTGGAGCAAGTCGGGTGGACGGGGAACCTCAACCCGGCGTTCACTTGGTCTTGGAAGAAAGTGAAATGGTCGGGTGGGGGGCTATCATACGTATTGGTGGATGTCGGAAGTTTAAGTTTCCAACCTTTGGGCAACTCCATTTTCCTAACAAGTTACTTGGGTGTCCGAGTACGAGCATATGGGATTGGGAGGTACGACTTGAGAGGGGGTAGCGTCCTCTTTTGCCTTAATGTTAAAAGAGGCCTTTGGAGCCGGAAGGGCCAAGGCGACGGTGGGTAACCCTACGGGTAAGGTTCGTGAAGGTGTGGGTGAGTTCGACCTAGTGTCACTCGCGGAGGTAGAGCTAGTATGGATAGTCGAGGTAGAGATAATGGTGGTCGAGGAAGGTGAGTTGGGGTCATTCGGTTGGGTGGATTTTTCTAAGGTATGCGTAGGTAGGCGTAGCCGAATTACAAGCGCAAAAGAAAATGAAAATAGAATGCGGGTATGTAAGAATATGGCCTACACGAAAGCACAAGAAAAATAGTGAACAGATGTAATAAAGATAGAAAAAAGGAAGGCGTACCCATAAAACTTGCCGATGCCGCCATGGTGGGTGAAGTGTTGGTCGGTAAAGGGAAGTGGTCGGCGTGAAGGCTCGGTCACGTTGGCACGGTCGCGTGGTAGGCGAGAAGGCTCGGGGTCGGCAGTGCACGTGGTTGATGGAGCGTGTGGTCGGCGGAGTCGTATGCTCGTCGAAATAGAAATTACCGGATTACAAAGAGGTTACAAGCTTTCTCTTTTAGAGAGAGAATTTTTTGTGATAAGAAGAGGAGAGAAGGGGTGGTTTTTGAGGTGAAGAATGATGGAGGAAGAGATGAGTATTTATAGAGGGAGAGAAATAGGTCTTGCCTAATCTTGGCCATCCATTTGAAATGTGATCTAAGGTGGGAAATAAAGCTTGTATAAGAAGCTAATTGGGACTTTCAAGAAAGACATGTGATTGGTGTGGACATGTGATTGATGTGGGCATGTGATGAGGTGATGTGTGATAGTAGGTAGTAGGTGATAGCATGTGATGGTGGTTGGGTAGTTAGGTGGACACCATCATGTGCAAGCTAGGTGCACACCTCTACTTTCGAGCCTGGTAGTACCCGCGAGGAGAGTCGGCATCCGTGGATCGTTGCACGGAGGGTCGGCATCCGTGAGTCATCGCATCGCGAGGGTCGGCATCCGTGGGTCGTCGCATCGCGCGGGTCGTCGCGCGGAGGGTCGTCGCATCGCGTGGGTCGTCGTGCGGTCGGTAGGCATCACGTGGTGGGTCGTCAATGCGATGGGTAGTCGCATCGCGTGGGTCGTCGTGCGGTCGGTAGGCATCACGTGGTGGGTCGGAATGCGATGGGTCGTCGCATCTCGTGGGTCGTCGTGCGGTCGGTAGGCATCACGTGGTGGGTCGGCAATGTGATGGGTCGTCGCGCGTGGGTAGGTTCGCGTACGGTGGGTCCGTGTGTACCGAGGGTCGCCCTCGCGAGCGATAGGCATTTCGGTCTGTCGGCACTCTCACGTGGTCGTCGCGCATGTGGTAGGCGTCGCACGTCGGGTTGACATCGCACGGGTTGGCAATGTGCGGGTGGTCGGCATGGCATTAGGGGTAGTCGGCGCTGTGGGCAGTCGTCACCACGGGTAGTCAGCAATGCCTCGGGTCGCCGCACGGCGGGTAGGCATCGCGTGTGGTAGGCGTCGTGCGGCCGAAATGTCGTCATGTGCGATGGGCCGACAATGCGGCGGGTAGACGTTCAATACTCTTCTCAAACCAAAATGTCAGTGCTCGCTACGGAGTTTGTAATTTTTCTAATCCTTGCGACAAGCTCCATAAACTTGTCTAAGGAATGAGGGGGGCTAGATGATGTGGTCGTTAGTAGCGGCTCATGAAGGACCGGTTGTGATCCGGGTTCTAGTCGCACTCAGCTGGGTGGTTCAATTTGGTAGGCGGGTGCTTTGGTAGGCGGATGTTTTGGTAGGAGGATGCTTTGGTAGGCGAATGCTTTGGTAGGCGGAGGCTTTGGTAGGCGTAGCCCATGATACCTTTGGAGTGGGTGGTAGGCGGAGGCTAGCTCAACGTGAGCTAGGCAGGGCACCTTGGCACCTAGGTGGCTGGACGTTCTGCTGGGGAGACCGACCCAGAGATGGTATCGTGCTCAAGTCATGAAGAGGTTCACAACCTCAAGGATTCTTAAGATTTTGACTTAATCTGATGGGAAGACTCCTAGTATGATAAGAACTCTTCAATCTCCGATGACTTCGTCTATAAAAGGGGCGCAGGTTATTTCATTTACACAACACACACATAAAAATTCTCTCGTTATTCTGCCATTTTTCCTTCGGACCACCACTGACTTAAGCGTCGGAGTATTCGCGTCGGGACCACCTCCGGCGTGTTTTGCAGGTACCGGCGATCAAGGAGACGTAACCTGGTTTGAAGAGGAGCGGTCCAGCGGTTCAAGTGTTTTTGGCATAACAAAGTGTAATATCATCCAAAGCCATGTTTTCAGTATATAACACTAACATCTGGAACCCCTGCATAGAATTGCAGACATGATCAGTGGCTCTCGTATCTGCACACTAAGTTCTGGTAGATAACACCGCTAAACATGTTTCAACAACCAATGAAAAACATTTACCTTTACCGCCTTTCTTGAGGAGAGGGTAATCGGCCTTCTAGTGTCCTTTCTGCTGGCATCTATGGCACTCGCTTTCTGCTTCTTTGCTACTTGCTGAGGTGGCACATCATTCATGATCGCCTTGTCCTTTCCTACTGACTTCTTCCTCTTCTTACGCTGGGTTAGCCTAGAAGAAGAACATTCACCCTGTTGGGCTACCATCACTTGGGATTTTTGACGAAACATGCCTTCTCCCAAGTGAAATTCAGCAACAATTTCTGAAAGATTCATCAATATCTTATTCATGTTATAACTCAATCAGAATTGTTCAAAACTCTTCGGCAAAGACTAGAGAACTATTTCGACCTGGGTTTCCCTACCAATAAAATCCCCAAGAATCTCTAGCTCATTCTGTTGTGCCATCATCGCAGAAACATATTCCCTCACACATGGTCATGTTCATCACTGACCTCATGGCTTCTTATTGGGCAGCCCGCGACTGATGGCCAAACAGTTCCTTGAGATTAAGGAGCATATCCGCCGCAGTATTCATAGGCTGATGCTAATGTTGAAGCACATTTGACAAAGATGACAATATAAAGTGAACTTCACCATCTCGTCAGCCTTTTTCCACCTAGCATACGCCTCTTTCTCTTGATCTGGTGCATCTTCGGCAGACACATGCGGATAAGCCTTAGTAGTATCAAATTTGTACTTTTCAGTAGCTAACACTATATCCAAGTTCCTTTTCTATTCAATGTAATTGGGACCAACAAGTTTGTTTTCTTTGAGAATTATGGACAACATATTGAAAGACATTTTGAATTTTTGGGATCATGCAAACATAGTTTTTACTCAGTCAAGTGTTTTCAAATTTAACATCAAATATCATTCCCTTCAAAAACAATATTCAAATAAATTCACCGACACCTTAAAACACTGAATCCCCGCTGGCCCCAGTGGTTAGACGTCGACTGTTCCTACTGTCGCACGAGAAGGGTTGAAGCCCATTAACTAACATGTTGCCCCAACAACACTTAATTAATAGTCGGTCCACCTTCTGACCATTACATAGATAATGACTTACACCGGTGGTGGAGATTTATCACTAAATGTACTTTAAGTGTAACCCATTAATTGGTATCAAGTCCACTACCAAAATTATATGTCCACAATGGATGGTCTGTACACTTTCCTAATAGCTTCCTATTACCATCCGAAGGAGATCTATCCTTATGAACTGTGATCAAAAGTGTCTGGTATTGGAGGAAGGCCCTAATGCCAACGCACATCATTTAACCACGTCATTGATAGACCTATAATGGAGGTCCGGGATATAATTTTTTTAATTCATTACACACTTAATATAATTTTTAGTTTTAAGAGATTTTTCTAAACATGCTCTTAATAGTTTAATTTGCACATAAAGAAATTAAATCACATAATGACATGCATGATTAATAGGCAATAATAAACGAGGAACACAAATCCAACTATCATCGTCATTTAATCAATCTCCAATGTTTAGAAGAAATGCAATCCATCTCCTTTGCTTAACTGCATCTTCCGATTTAGGACTTGGAACTCTTTCTTTCTCCTTGAGTCCCACTCTTCATCTTAAACAAGTCGTCATCGGGAAATACGCCATCGGGTAGACACCATGGCTTCTGTCTGCGTGTTTATCACCACGCCCCGTCGAGGTTGGTCCACATCTGCCGGATCAATAATGAATATATAAAAACAAAAATTACATAGTTCATCTTATGACCTGCGCAGGAGTCGTACATGAGTTTCTCTATGAAAGCAGTAAACTATGTGGTGTCCAACCGCACCAATAATCTATTACAAGCATTCACTAACACATAAACTCCTCGACATGTCTGAAGCTTATATAAAAGCATACATGAATTAAAAACATACATACGGGTCGTAATATCAGATTTGAAATCACCTACAAACAATTTATTTGTAATTTCTAATCTACTATCCCGAAGCGTCCGTACACTGTTAATTCAAGTAAACAGGTAAGTTCTAAATCAAACTGTGCACAAAGTTGAATTAAATCAGGGCACTAGCCCCAGTTGTTTAGAAACGTCAACGGCGTGCACAACTTGAACTTATCGATATAAACCCTAACACAACAGAATCTATAGTTAGGATTAGGACACCATCTCTTAAAATTTTTTGCCGACTCTAATATGTTTCTGGTTTCCTTTGTAGGAGATCGTCTAAACCGCAAAATCGGTTGGGGCACCCGGACTTGGCTTCCTTGATCGGAATCGGGTCTTCGGGTCACGAACGGATCTCTAGGACAAGGGCTCATCGGGTTCGGGCTGATCAGACTGGGTTGGGCTTAGTCGGGTCGCTGTGGGTCGCGACAAGATTCGATCGGGCTGCTGCGGGTTAGGTGTTAGAGTAGTATACCCAGAGTTCCAATTTGATTGGACGTATTCTACTTGTAAA
>CACSLK010000984.1:5881907-5893997 GCA_902706635.1 Striga hermonthica
TTTTTTTTTACCAACGATAAACAAATCTCATAAAACTAAATAAATAGAAGTTTACACGGGGAATCCCTGAATCCTGTGTAACTGAGAGGAAAGCTAGCCTAGCTTCCTAACCGAGACACAATACAATAATCCAACTATACTAAAATGAAGTTTACACAAATAACAGAGACATGAGCAAACCAGATAGAAACTATGACAAACTAATAATGGTATAAGGAGCCATCCACACAGCACAACAAACAACTAAATCGACATAGCAGATAAAGACACCTCAATAGGCAACTGACACTAGTCCTAACCTACTCAATTGTCATTCTGCTACTCCTTGGTGTTGCTGGCTTTGAAATCCATCCAATCCCTTTGAGCAGTCTGCCTATCCACATCTCTTACTGCCACTGATCCTCAAACACCTAAATATTTTGGGCCCTCCATAGCCACCACAAAATGTAGGTAGAGAGCTGGATCCTTTCCTTAGATGTATCTTTAAAGTTCATGGAAGAAATCCACCACCACCACTCTTTAAAGCTCATAGTGTCCATCTGAATTCTGTCCCATATCACTGAGCTAACTGCCAAGTAATCCTAGCTCTCGTGCACAAAAATAGAGTATGCTCCAAAGTCTCATTAACCTTACCACAAAATTTGATATATAGTATCCACCCCAACTCCTCTACTGGCCAGGTTACAGTTAACTGGTAAGATGTTTGTAAAACACTTACAAATGATGTTTTTAACTTTGCCCATCATATTTAGAGACCAGCACCTCCTCCTAGCCCTGCAGTTTTCCCCAACCAACTTACTGCATTCACCCACAGTCCTCACAGATACTTTAGCAGCCAACATCCAAGAATAAGCCTTCTTTACTGAGAATTTGGCTTTGCTCTGAAAGTCACACTTCCACAGATCAGCTGCATTTGGATTTAAAGACTTAATCTGCAATATAAAGTTAGCATCCTCCTCTTCAAATAAAGCTCTAACAAGGTTGACATCCCAATGAACCCGCCGACAATGAGTAAATCTTTGACCAGAAACATGCTGCCATTAATTTCAGTTCTCAGGGCAGGAGAACCCTTCCTCAAGACAGAAACCCAATTGCTATCACTGATTTTAGTATTACCTCTATTTTTTATGATAATATTCACCTGTTTTTGCAGAATAGGAAGCATAGCAGCCCAAGAGTTCCACAACCATGAAGCACCTCTATATTTTTTTCCAATCAAAGATACAGCAGTGAGGGAAATACTTACCTTTAAGAACCTTACTCATCAACAACTCAGGTTGTTCAGTGATATCACCAAAGTTGTTTTAGGATTAATGCTTTATTGAACAGCTTTATGTCCTGGAAACGCTTAACACCATCCCACTTATGAGCTGTCAGTTTATCCGAAGCAAGCCAGTGCATGCCTTTGGTCTGAATATCTCCCTTTGCCCACCAGAAAGAGCTAACACCCTGCATACATCATCACATAACTTAATTGGCAAAACAAAGAAAGAAATTACAAAACAGGGAGAGCATGGAGGACTCATTTAATAAGAGTCTCTTTTCTAGCAGTAGACAAAAAATAATTTTTCCAACTTCCAATTCTATCCCTCACAGCCTCCACAACATACTGAAAAGTGTCAACTTTTGAAGCACCAATCCCAAGAGGAAGACCAAGATAATTGGAAGATCTTTTTACAACAATACCTTGCAACAAAGAACATATTCTAGTTTTCAGAACCACAAAACAATTCTTACTCAAGAACATGGAAGACTTATTGAGATTTACTTTCTTCCCTGTAAAAACCTGATATTTATGTAAGGTGTACCGCAAGATAGAGATATGATTATCATCAGCCTTGCAAAAAACCAAAGCATCATCAGCATATAGCAAAGGTGACACCATAGGGCTGTTCTGAGAAATTTTTATCCCCTTAAACTGATAAGAGTTCATCTTAAACTGAATGAAGGAAGAAAATAACTTAAAGACAAGAATGAATAAATAGGGTGACAAAGGGTCACCCTGCCTGATACCCCTAGAAGTAGTCACATAGCCACACACAACACCATTCAAGTTGATGGAAAAAGATGGAAAAGATATGCAACAGTAAACCCATTGAACAAATCAGGAATGAAAAACCATCTTTAGCATAGTTTTCCTAATACTCTCCCATTCCACCCTATCATAAGCCTTCTCCATTTCCGACTTCATTGCCATAAAAACATTTGGACTAGTTCTATGCCTATGCAAAAAGTGAAAAACCTCGTGTGCAATAACCACATTGTCAAGTAGTTGTCTTCTAGAAACGAATGAAGTCTGAGAACGACTGATGCATGCATTCAAACATGGTTTTAACCTCTCAGCCAACAGCTTAGCAATGAGTTTGTATAAAACACCACACAGACTGATAGGTCTAAAATTAATCAAAGACTCAGGATATAAACACTTGGGAATAAGAGTAATGATAGTGTGCTTCCAATTCTTAAGCAAGTGGCCAGAATGAAAGGAACTTTTCACAGCTCGACAGATATCACACTTCAAGATATGCCAAAAGTGTTGGAAAAAGGATGCAGACATACCATCAGCCCCAGGGGCTTTGTCAGGGGCCATACTGAATAGGGCTTCTTTTATTTCCTCCTCCTGGAATGGCTTAATCAAATCATTGTTCACAGCGTCAAAGATAGAGTGAGAAATATGTTGAAGAAGTTCATCACCACCTGCTGAGCCTTCAGAAGTGAATAGAATTGAGTAAAATTGAGAAATATGACCAACCATGAATATCTGATTGTCACAAATAGCTCCTGAGTTGGTAACCAATTTAGCAATAATGTTTGTTCTCAACCTTTGGGTGGTGAAAGCATGGAAATACCGAGTGTTTTGATCTCCAACTTTGAACCACATGGCTCTTGATTTGAGCCTCCAGTACTGCTCCTCTGCTTGATGAGCACAATCCAGCTCAGATTTCATAGCTCCCCACTCAACCCAATTCCTCTCACCCTCTCTCTTCTCATCTCCTCCATTTTTTATGTTAACACTTTGATGGTGTCAACATTGTTCATGTGTCTTGTTTTGTGCCAAGCTAGTAAAGCCATCCTTGTGTTTTTTATCTTCTGATGCACTTGGTACATTGTTGTGCCCATTATTTGCCCCTGCCAACTCTCTTTAACTGCCTCCTGAATCCTTTCTAATTTTAGCCATCTGTCATCAAATAGAAATCTTTTGTGGTTTCTGCTTAAGTCTCTATCAATATCCAACAACAAAATATTGTTATCAGATGTTGTTCTAAAAAAAAATTGAAACTCCATTGAAGGGAATCTGACAAGTCACTCTAAAGAAACAAAGACTTTATGAAGTCTTTCTTCCATATAGCCATCACCAGTCCTATTGTTGCCCCAAGTAAAAAAAGATCCCTTTTGACTCATCTCCTACATGTATTCTCCTAATGAACTCATTGAAAGCCATAAAACTATCTCGACTTCTTCTGATGCTTCCCATTTTCTCCTCATTAGATGAGATGTCATTCCAATCCCCAGCCATTACCCAGCAATCACCCCAAACACTTCTATTATCCTCAAAATATTTCCATTGATGTTCTCTGATAAGCCTGTCAGTGTTGAGATAGATAAAAACTAGCCAAACCCAATCAGTCATACCAATCCCCATCATCTCCATCTGAATACAAAAATCAGTACCCACTATCAGCTTAACTTCAATATCAGAATCCCACATCACTAACAAACTTCCCTTAGTACCCATTGGCTTCTCCAAATGTCATCTATCCTGGAAGCCCAACTTTCTACACACAGTTTGAGTAAATGCCATATATTTTTTAGTTTCTGACAGAAAAAATAACATTTGGGTGGTGGATCCTTCTGGAATCCTTGATTTTGGAAACTACAGAGGGCCCACCTAGTCCTTTACAGTTCCACACCATAGCCTTCATTGATCACTCTGGGGCAACTTGAGGCTGGCTTTCTCCACCTTATATACTCCTATGTCAATCTTTTGTCTCTTATCCACCACATTTTGGTTTGTATCCTCCTCCCCTTCTTTATATATAACTAAGTCTCTGCTTCTTTTCAAGTCAGCTGCAGAAATTTCTCCTTTTTTAGTATCAATGATTCTCAGTAATCTTCTATCTGTAGTAGCTCTTCTTTTCCACTGGGATGCAGCTTGCTTTTTGATTTGTTTACCTCCCTACCCTTTAGAAAAAGCCTGAAGAGCACTCTCATCCCCTACAACTGAATCTTCTGTTTCCAACAAATTGCCTGGGATGTGGTTGGCCTCTTGCTTCTCAATGATTTCACCTTCACTTCTAATAATAACCAGATTCAACTACTCCTAACCCCCAATGTTTAGATTTCTCAAGTGAATAGGTTCCACTTGTTGATTACCAGAATGCACCCCTTTCCTATTCTCACAAAGTGAAACTGGAGTCTGAGCTACATTATTAGGTTCCTGGGAATCTTGATTAGAGTTATGGATAGAAGGGCTGGTTTTGACACCTGAGCTACCTGATTGACTATACTTGCCCCTTGCCAGAGTCTCATTAGCTCTGAGCCACTCTCCAAATTGCCCTTCAACCACACATTTTCTTTCTATGTACTCCAGTCTTCTAGCACACCCTCTGTCTAAATGCACAAACATCCCACAATAATAGCAAAGATTAACCAGCCTTTCATATTAGAAGGCCACCAACACCTTTTGATCACCCAACTTAACTGAAGTACACCTAGGTATAGGATCCTTGATGTTCAGGGAGACCAACAACTTCAAGAAACTCCCAACCTCACCATCAAGTTTGCAAATAACAACATTCTTCACACTGCTGAATATATGTCTCACCTTTTAACCAACATCTGTACTCATCCAATTCAGGGGCACATTAATAACTTGGACCCATATGGTGATCTCCTCAAAGCAGCAATGTTTACTATTTAGTCTTGGAAACCACTCCTTAAGATTTAGGTACTGATTTTCAAATAGCCAATTATGCCCAGCTACTACCTTATTCTTATCTTCCGCAGAGTTGAAAATGAACTGCAAATATTTTAGCTGAGCTCCTTTACCTTCATGGGTGCTTGAAGTTTCCATATAGCCGCCATTGTTCTTTTTATCCCCAGTATACCAGCTTTTCTATCCCCAATGACCTTGCCAAACAGACTCATCTCAGATGCCTCTTCGCTAGATTTGATATCTGTATTTATAATCTCAACTCCACCCGCTGCCTTAGCTGATAATGATATAGCTTGCAATCTCCTCAACATCCCCTCATCCATATCCCCACATAAGTTCTTTCCCTGAGACTTATCTGCCATAGCTTCGACACCACTCCAATCGTCGGCACACCCAACCTCACGACAACAAACCCTAGAATACAACAAGAATATGACACAAAAAGCTAGAAATCCCTAAAAAAAACCCCAACAATAATAAAAAACAACCAGAGAATAAGTCCTTCACCGAAGGAATCTTGCTCCCACTTGAGAGAATTTCGCTCCCACTTGAGAGAATTTGGGATTTTTTCTATATGGCGAGATTTAACAAAGCTCGTTTAAAGTCTAGGAAATTATTGAATTCTTAATTTTCTTAAATCTCTATTTAAAGGGATTCTAGTTCCCATACCATCTAAAACCACTAATCAGATAATGACCAGTTACGAATAAAAGCAAAAGATGAAAACTATTTTGAAACATAAACTCGAGCTACCAAAAACCGGACAACTCTTCCATGCACAACTAATTTATTTTGAATATAACTTTTAGTAGAAAAATGTATGAAAGTGATTATTTTTCCCAAAGATCTCAAGACACACATTTAAAACTTTCATTTAGACATAAAAAGTAAACAAAGGATTTTAAATGGTGAAATTTCAACCAACATACGAATTTGAAAGCTGCCAGAAATTGGTAAGTATAACTCATTCGCAGTCCCCCTTCAATGAACATAACATTTTATGTAGAAACTACTTTTGAATGATTTCTAAACATATAGAAAGTCAAGAGATAGAACTATAATTCTTATGACGACCTCTATCGTATACGAGCAAGTTAAAGCAATGAAAACTGACCAAACTTAAAAAATAACATGTTGTCAACCCTACAGAAAACTTCATGCGCGGTGTTCGTATTTTGAACGTATCTTTTTATTTAAAATAGGTATTTTCATGATTCCCAAAATACAAAGGAATAAAAATATTTATACTCCACTCCAAACACACACTAGAAAAATGCACAATTATGCGCATAGAAAGATAACAAACCGAGCTTCAAGCCATATGAAGAGTTCAAAAACAAATATCTAAAGTTAGAAGGCAAAACAACTCATGAATAGATGGATAGAAAACAACAAAACGCAAGTTTAAACATGACAAAATTAAAGGATTAGCACAAGATGAAGGCAACTTAGACCAACCCACTAAACTCTATTTTCAGACTTCAAACCAAGTCAAATAATAACATAGTTCCAGCCTCTAGTTTCAATTAAATACGCATGATTACAGATAAAAAATAGCATGCACAAAAACCGAAAATTTTCTTCTGATTTTCACAAAACTCCAAGGCATGAAACTTTATCTAAATTTCTTGATATATCCTAATCTTTAAGCAGCTATCATGCAAAAGGCGCAGCTAATATCCGGCCTTGTACACAACAGAATACATAAGTCTTCCTACTGCTGAAGAATAAGTAACTATCTTCATGTCCTCTATCTCTTGAGACGTCTTGGGAGACATCTCCTTGAATAGAGATATTCCATGTCTGAAAGGTAACATACCTCTCTTGGAATCCTGAATGCTGAATCTAGCCAAGACAGTATCTATGTATGTAGACTGGGATAAGCACAACATTCTTTTCTTAAGGTCTCGAATGACCTTAATACCAAGAACGTGTCTTACTTCACTTAAGTCCTTCATATCACACTGCTTAGACAACCACACGTTTACGTCTGATAACTCTTCTTTACTGTTTCCAATAAAAAGTATGTCATCTACGTAAAGACAAGAAATACCACAATGCTCCCACTGTTTTTCTTGTACACATAGTGCTCATCCAGAAATTGAGTGAACCCGTACGAATGGATCACCTCATCGAACCGGATGTTTCAAGATCTCGAAGCTTGCTTCAGTCCACAGATAGAGCGATTAAGCTTACACACTAGATGCTCATGTCCCTTAGCAATGAATCCCTCTGGTTGTTGTATATAGATGTCCTCCTGAAGATTTCCGTTTAGGAAAGTCGTCTTGATATCCATCAACTAGACCTCAAAATCTAATGAGCAGCTACAACCAAGAGAATCCGAATGGACTTAAGCATAGCTACTGGCAAAAAGGTCTCATTATAGTCTATAGCCTCAATTTGGGTAAAACTTTTCGCAACAAGACTAGCTTTGAAGGTTTGCACCTTCCTATCCGATCCTCTATTTCTCTTATAGATCCACTTACATCCAATGGGTCGTATCCCATCGGGTGGTTCTACAAGATCTCAAACCTGATTAGAGTTCACTGACCCCATTTCAGCTTTCATTGCAACATTCCATGAATCTGCAACTTTATCTTGGAGTGCCTCGTTGTAGGTCCTTGGGTCCGATTCTAGGTTTCCTGGAACTGAGTCCAATGACTCTCCAAGGCCAATTCATCAGTTGGGTAAATGTGAAACCTTCCCAGCTTCCTGCAATAACACGTGTGCAGGGCTACCCCATACTCAAAACTGTGAGAAACTGGGCTTGCGCCCTTGCCACATCTCATAAGGAGTAGTTTTAACTCACTTTGAAGGAACCATGTTCAGGATATACGATGTCATTTCCAACGCCATACCCCAGAATGAATCTGGTAATTTTGAATAACTCATCATCGACTTAGCCATCTATATTAGAGTCATATTTCATCGCTATGCAACCCCGTTCTATTGGGGCATGACGGGTGCAGTTAATTGGAACTTAATCCCTGCTTCTGATAAGTATGTCCTGAACTCTTCAAAAAGGTATTCACCATCTCGATTAGATTGAATCGACTTGATACTTATACCATGAAGCTTCTCCACAACTTCTCGATACTCCTTGAATTTATCAACGCATTCGAAATTGCGGTGCAACCGGTAAATGTACCTAAATCTCAAGTAATCATTAATAAAAGAAATAAAATACTCGAAACCTCCTCTACCTGGATCGACATAAGACCACACAAATAAAAATGAATCAATCTTAGCACTTCTCGTCTCCTATACCCCTTTGCCGAAACTGGCCTCTTGGCCATCTTCCAGGCACAATTTGCATGTCGGATAATGATCTTCTAATGGACCGAGATGTCCACTAGATACCAACTTTTGAATCGTCCTAAGGTTGATATTCCCAAGTCTAATGTGCCAAAGATACACTTGATTCATCTGCGAAGATTCATTCCTCTTATTAGATTTAGTCATGACATTATTCAATTCAGTTTGTTGCAGTGTGGGATAGTTTGGTTTAAGAACATACAAATTGCCAAATAATGAACCAGAACAAATTAAACTATTTCCATAGCGAATAACAACCATGTCATCAAACATTAATGAAAAACCATCCGAAACAAGCTTAGAAACTAAAACAAGATTCTTTCTAAAACTAGGAACATAATGGCAATGTCTAAAAACTAACTAGTACTATCAAAATGATAAAATAACGTCTCCCACTATAACAGCTGCCACTTTCATAGCATTGCCCATGTTGACGGTGATCTCTCCCACCTTAAGACGTCTGGTTTCCTGGAACACCTGCAAAGAATTGCAGACATGATCAGTAGTTCCAGTATCTACACATCAGGTTCTGGTAGATACAACCGCTAATATGTTTCTACGACATTAACAAGATAGTTAATTTTTCTTGAGGAGAGGGAAGTCTACCTTCAATGTCCCGATTATTGCAGTTGTGGAATTTTCATTTCGATTTCCTTGCCACAGCCTGAGGGGCCATTCGCGGGGTAACCGGAGCATCCTATGCCTTCGCCTTTCCTGTAAATTTTTTCTCTTCCTGCCCTTGCAGAGCCTGAAAGGTCTAGCCTGCTCGGCGGCTAGCACCTGAGAAGCCTGAGTGAATAAGGCTCTCGCCGACTGAAGCTCTGCTAGCAATTCTGGAAGAGCCATATGCATCTTGTGGATGTTGTAGTTCAACCAGAACTGATCAAAGCTCTTCGGCAGAGACTGGAGCATAATATCAACCTGGGTCTCCCCGTCAATAAAACCTCCCATAACCTTAAGCTCATTGAGTTGCACCATAACCCTTAGAGCATGGTCCCTCACGTGTGTGTCCTCAGCCATGCGCGTACTCTTGAGAGCACTTAAAGCCTCTTTGCTTAGTAGCCCCAGACTGATGTCCGAACAGATTCCTGAAATTGAGAAGTATGTCTGCCGCAGTGTCCAAAGACTGATGCTGATGTTGAAGAACATTCGACATAGATGACAGAATTTAACACTGTGCCATCTCAACAACCTTCTTCTACCGGGCATACTCCTCTTTCTCCTGCTCATGAGCCTCGGTAGCGGGCTTTGCCGTGCAAGCCTCAGCGATAGCAAACTTATAAGCCTCAACAGTCAACACACTGTCTAAGTTCCTCTTCCAATCAATGTAATTAGGACCAGTAAGCTGATTTTATTTTAGAATGACAGATAACGGATTGAACATTATGAATTTAACTGCTAATATTGACCTCAAAACAATATTAACTTAAATTCACCGACATCTCATAACACCATGGTAATGCATGATATGAGGATAACCTTACAAAACTCAACATTCGCCAGAGAAGAGCTTTTCAAGAACCCATTAATTTCCGTAAGTTAAAACCAAATTCATGATGAACAAAATTAATAGTCGGTTTCCGTTTGGCCATACAATAGAATTTAGGGACCCCAAGGGGGGTTAAGAAATTTAATCGCATTTTAAGTGAATCCCATTTCTTGATACTAAGGTCGTCAAATTTGATTATACGAAGAGTCTTTTAACGGAGGGTAGCCAAAAGCTTTTAGTGAATATTATCGGGAGCATAATGAAGAAACCATCATCGAGGGATGAGCTGAACGTTCAAGAATTCGTAGATGTTTTTCAACAACAACAAGAAGACTCGGACAATGGAAGAGCAGCGAGAGGGGACGTGAAGAGTAGAGTCGTCTTTTGTTCTTGAATCTTGTTCATAGCAGCCTTTGGAAAATCTCGTTCAATAAATTCTGTGAAGTTCAAGAGTAGTCTATTGCTTTCTTAGGTTTTTTTTTTTATTTTCAAACTTTTGCAATCTTTTGAAACTCTTGTTCTTGCTTTTGTTTGTTTAGAGTTTCAAGGTCAAGTTTTGCGACCTTGTCTTTCAATGAAGATAAGTATTTCCAGTTTTGTGCTTGTCTTCTATTATTATTTCAGTGTGAGGATTTGGTGTGTGTTTTCTTTTCTAAGTACCCAAGTCGAGTATTAGGGACTTAGTCTATCAGCCAAGAGAAACCAGCAGGTCTCAAAGGTTGTTTTGATATCTGCCCATCTTCTGAAGGTTGAGGAGTTCGACATACCCAAAACTATTTTTCGAACCCGATACGGCCACCACGAGTGTGGGGTTATGTCGTTCGGACTAAGAAATGCCCTGCCGTTTTCATGGACCTTATGAGACAAGTGTTCCATTCTTATCCAGATCAGTTCATCATTGTCTTATCAATGACATCTTAGTATATTCTCGAGACGCTAAGCAACGAGCATCATCTGTGTATAGTCTTGAAACACTTCGACGAGAGCGACAATATGCCAAACTTTCGAAGTGTGAGTCTGATTAGACAAAAAAATATCAAGGCGTTGAGTAACTGGGAGGTTCCAAGGAATGCGAGTGTGATTCGCAGTTTCTTGGGACTAGCTGGATATTACCGTCACCTTACCGTGGGCATCCTGAAGATTGCCCAACCATTGAACCAGCTGACATAGAAGTTGGCTAGATTTGTATGGATTCCCCAGTGCGAGGAGAGTTTTCGAGAGTTGACGTCGAGGCTCACTATCGTACCTGTTTTTTACAATACCCATTCATACCTTGGAGTTCACTTTGTAAAGTAACGCAAGGGCTAGATTAGGTTGTGTGTTGATGCGGCATGGGAAGGTTGTGGCGTACACCTCAAGACAACTGAAGCCTCACGAGATGGACAACTTGTTGCACTATCTTTAGTAGCGGTTGTGGTACATACATTAAAGATAAGAAGGCATTACCTTTACATAGGTAAGTACGAGATTTTCTCAGAACACAAGAGTTGTATTACCTTTTCACTCAGAAGGAGCTGAGTATGAGACACGGGAGATGGCTGGTGCTCGTCAAGGATTACGACTGCATGATTGGCTACCATCTCAGGAAAGCTAACGTGGTTGCAAACGCTCTTAGTCGGAAGAGTCATAGCAAGTTGGCCTACTTATTTTCCCTGTAGGAGAAGCAAGTTAGAAAGTTTGCTCGGTTAGAGATAAATAGCAGAGCTGTCTTCTATAGTAAGTAGTATGTTAGCATCATTGGTTCTGGGACCGACTCTGTGGGAGAAGGTTGTAGTGGAACAGCTGAAGGATAGTTTTCGGTGTCAGGTGTGAGAGTTATCTCGAGTCGGCAAGATTGGTTGATTCACAGAGGCATCTAGGGGGACCTTAGTCTTTGAGTAGAGACTTTATGGTCCGAAGGTGTCAGAGCTGCAAAAGGAGATTCTAGAGGAGCCACACAACGCCCTGTACACCGTTCACCCCGGTAGTACAAGGTTGTACCAAGATCTTAAGAGGTTTTGCAGATAGAGAAGATTGTAGAGAGATGTAATGCCCCATTTAATTTTGAATAATATTGGAATTATTTGGGATTATTTAATTGCATTATTGTTATTACTATTATTATTTATTATCTTTATTATTGTTGTTATTATTGCCTATTTGAATATCGTTATGGTTATTATTATTATTATAATTATTATTGCTAAATGTCTAATTGCTTTTAATTGTCTAAATTGATTGTTGTCATGATTAATATTAATATTAAATGTCTAAATGGTTTAAATGTTACTATGTGTTTAAATGTTTATTGTTATATAAATATTATTGTATGAAATATATATATATATATATTAATTATTATTGTGTGTTA
>CACSLK010000984.1:5925737-5937254 GCA_902706635.1 Striga hermonthica
TTTTTTTTTTTTCAAGAAATAATTTTAGAACATTCTTGGCTTAGGGTTACAAGGAGAAAATCGTGGACATTAGAGAGGAAATATTACGGAAAAGAAGAGCCGGAAAACTGCCCGGAGATACCACGTCTGTCTTGAAAGCTTGGTGGCAGTCACATTCCAAGTGGCCTTATCCAACTGTAAGCATTTTTTCTTTTAATTGGTTTACCCTATTCTCTCATGATATGTACAAGTACTATCCTCGAGATTTTTCCTGATTACAGAACCGTGAAAAACAACACGGTAATATTTAACAGATTGAACCCTGAACCCTTTCCAGGAGGTCTCCTGTAAAAAATAATAAAACTCGAGGGGATATTTGTAATACTTGGAGGCATAGTTTTTAAACCCGGGCAGGTCTCCGAGTCATCGGGTCACTGGATCAACCGTCCGGTCACCGGGTCAATTGCTGAACCGGATAATAATTTAAAATTTTGAAAATTATTTAATTTTTTGTCATATTAATATAGATAAAAGTAACAAAATTAAATGTTTTATGTATAAAATTTGTACATTAGTGTTAATAATATGTATGTCATGATAATATTTTTATCTTATAAACATATGAACATAGTTTTATTTTGAAAAACTAAATAAGAAAAAAAAAAATTAAAAGAAAATATATATGGGCTGGGTCAACTGGGTTGACCCAGCCGGGTCAACCGAGTTGACCCAGCCGGGTCAATGCCCCGAGTCGGTCCGGTCAATGCCGAGTTGGCCGGGTTTTGACCGTGTCCTTTGTTGCCCGGTCCAAATAGCCACCCAGACCGGTTCTGGCTACGGCTCGTCCCGGTCCCAGGTTGACCCGTCGGGCCAGTTCGGGTAAAAAAACTATATGCTTGTAGGGGGAATTATTTTTATTTTAGAAGTTAACTTCATTTTCTTTTTCTTTTTTCTTTAAACTGAAACTAGACCCTTAGCCAACAATTTATTTCTCCTAATTGCACCCAATTGAGGAGAGATTATTATTGATTTGAAAAGAGCTACTTCTTGTTCCTTTCTAGTTTAATTTATGGGGTGTTTTTAATCATCATACCCCAATTTTTCTGAAACAAAATCCTTGAATTAATACTCTATTTTATCTTGTGTCTTATAATTCCATCTATCAGGAGGAAGACAAGGCAAGGCTGGTGCAGGAAACAGGTTTGCAACTGAAACAGATTAACAATTGGTTCATCAACCAACGTAAAAGGAACTGGCACAGCAACCCTTCTTCTTCGTCTTCTCAGAAAAGCAAGCGCAAGAGGTAGATTTGGTTCCCCTCACCTTTTTGTCGGATTACAAACTTTTTAAGAGGACTTTTGTTTGATTTTTGGTGTCCAATATAGTGGCGCAGGTGATAAGACGGTGAATTAGCTACGTGTGCGAGAAAGAATTGCAAGTGAAAATGGATGATACCTTCTTCTATGACAGCAGTTAAATCCAGAGAGCTTGGGTTAAGAATGAGACAGGAAATGAAAGATCAATTGCAGTAGCTGTTTTTAAGGTATATTTTGACACTGGCTGGGCTTAGTAGACATGAAAAAATGTTTTTAAAACTAGATATTTAAAGCTACTTTGGTATATTGACCTTGTTTAAATATCAAGCATATATGTGTTCGAGTTTCAGAGGTTTTGTTTGTACCACATGCTGCAACTTCAGTTGTGTGTGTGTGTGTGTGTGTGTGTGTGTGTTTTGAGGAAGTTGCTATTTCTACCCTGCTCTGAAAACAGAATATGTTTTTTTACACTGTCAAATATTAAATTAATTTTTTCACCCGACAAAGTGCAAAATAAATTAAGCAATAAACTATATATGCGACAGACAAACGAAGCTAGTTGGATAAACTGCGAAATAATTATGCGATAAATTATGCAACGCATATGCGAACATTATAGATAAAGTGCGAATCATTTATTTGGTAAACCGTGCGAAGAACAAACAGAGGTAATTGATGCAAAAAGTTGAGCTACAGACGACGAATATAACTGATAAAGTGCAAAAATATTATTCGAAAAGTTATGTGACAGACAAACGAAGATAATAGACAAAGTGTGAAATATTTATGCAAAAAACTATGCGCCAGACATGCGAAAATAATTGACAACGTGCGATATAGGCAATGCGACAACCATGCGAACATAAAAAAGCTTTGCGACGGACATGCGAAAATAATTGATAAAATATGAAATAGTTATGTGACAAACATGCGAACATAAAAATAAGATAAAAATTAAAAAAAAACAAAAAAATTGTTTTATGTCAATAGGTCAGTTAAAGATGTGGTTTTGCTTTAAATTACCTTACATTTACTACAATAAATACAATTCTCCAAAAATATATAATAAGTTGTCATTAAGTAAAAATCTATATATATAATTGCTAGCAAAGCAAATGAATAAAACCTCGTTTATTTTTTCCCTCCAAAAGTAGTTACAAAAACGTGTTTATTTTATTGTATTTTTTGTAATTAAAACCTTAAACAACTCTATAATCAATGAATATTTGATTTATATATATATATATATATATATATATATAATCTCTAACAAAAAAGTTAGTAAAGTATTTGAAAATTTTCTATATTTTTCCGTTACAATCTAATATAATTTTTTTTAAAGGTAACTAAAACTGTGAGCCCGAATGTGAATTTATTATCCTGTTTGGGATCCCACTCTCGGGTATTATCCCGTTGGGATCGTTTCATAGTTTTTTTATTGTGTCTGTTGTAGTGTAGTCGCTTGAGTTGCTTTTCTAGCTTTGCTAGTTTAGGATTTAGGCGATCTTCGGATTGTCCTCCCAGTTTTAGGCCTTTGGTTGTACTATTCAGCTGTTGGCTGCTTTCTTTTCGCATATTGTGCGGTTTTAGTTATATATTACCTCTATCGTTTTGGGAAAAAAAAAAAATAAAACATACCAATGAATTTTTTTTAATATTGATTAATTCAAGTAATCATGTTTTTAATTATTTTGTTATATAATACTCTCTCCTATTTTTATTATTTGTCATTTTGAGAAGCAAACACACTAATTATGATTTTTTTTCTTGCCAATATTAAACCTATTTAGTGAATGTTATGGGAAATGATAGAGATGTGATATGAAGAGACATTGTGTAATAGATGGAGGGGTAAGAATGGAAAAATATGAACCACAAATCTAAAAAAAAAATCTTAGAAAACACTACAACATGTAATATATGATCACCCAAGAGATAAGAATTACAATCCACATCCAACGCTCACGAGCATTTTTCCTCTTCAAACACAATTCAAGTTTGACCCTTTCTTCTATGACATTTTCAATACAAGCTCCAGCCTCTTTCAAATCTGATTGAAGTTTCTTCACATCAGCTTCCTACCTCATCACATCTACTTCAAGAATTTGAGCTTCACTTTCAAATCTGTTGGAACATTTCAAAAGGCCGGGAATGATTTCACGAGCTCTAGGGCACAAAGGTGGTTCAATCCACGAAAAATATATACAACCACCATCATCCTACAATGTTCAGTTATAGAAACAAATTAATTTAAGGAGAAAAATTGTGTTTGTAGAATTCGCCCAATTTTTTGAATTAGGGTTCACTGAATTTGCCCAAATTCATAAATTAGGGTTGCCCAAATTCATCATTTACCCAATTTTTTCGCATGTAATGTATCTCCTTCCTGGATTTTGAACAGTCCACGATGTTTTCGTAACAACATTCATCCCTCAATTGCATAATTGAGCCATTGCCTCCGTCTGTCTCCAAGCCATTTTTTGCATGTGAAGAAGAAGAATGAAGAATAGGTAACGTACGCGCCTTTTTTTTTTAATAAATCTGGTGAGACGATGAAATGACAAAATTGTCTTTCAAATGTAATGCAAAATGGCAAATTTACCCTCAAAATTAGAGCGTGCGACTCGCACGCTCGCTTTTCTGGAGGAAAACGAGCACCGATGGCCGGAGGTTGCGATATAGGCAAAGTCATGTATTAAAGGTTGCAATTTAGTACAAAATATTCTTTAGGTTGCAAATCTCAAATTCGCGATTAGTACAGGTTGCATAAAATTATTTATCCTTTTAAAAAATCTAAATTTTATTATTCAAATTTATTACTAGTGAGCTTAACTCATTTACTTGCTTATTTAATTTTTCTATTTTTATATCTCTTTTATATAAACTACTACTAATACTATGTGGTTCTTCAAATTCTTGTATTCACACTGAATTCGTTTTAGTTATTTGTCCTAAATTTGTCGAGTTACTTAATGATCGCCTACTATGTTCTCTTAAAAATTTCCTTTGATCCTATCATTTTTAATAATAGGATTGGTTTTATTAAATATTTTTTTGTATATATTCTTTCTTTATTTTGATAATTCACACTTAAACTACTATTCTTAACGCATAGGTTATTCTATAACAAACAATCATAGGTCTATCTCCTGATTTCATTAATGTTTTTTCTTGAAAATTACACATTATTCCTATACAATTACTAATTTTCTTGGTTGACAATAGTATATGAAACTGTAATGATATATTAAACTTAATTACCCCATATCCTAGGTCTCCATATATTTCTCATAACTTTCTTGATTCTTTATCCATTATTCTATTGTATTCAATTTTAATATTTACAGGTATTTTTATTCCTTCTCTAAATGTTGATCGTAGTATAATTTGTATTGTGTTTATGTGTATAAAACCTATCTTTTTTCTTTCTCCTTCTTTTATTGTTTCTAATCTCTTTTTAATTTTATTTACTTCAACTAAAGGTGCTTGAAAATTATAATTTGCTTGTTCTATTCGGATTGATTGTTCTCCATTCATTATTCTATAATATATTATGTTTTTTTTAATTAATTTCTCTAATAAACCATTATTTTTTCCTTCTTTCTTTTCTAAATCTAAATTTCCTTTATTTTTAACTTTTGTTTCTAGTTTTTTATCAAATAATATGTCTGATAAGGAAGATCCTTGTTCTGCTATATGTTCTATACTATGGTAATCGCTTTCCATTATTTAATTCTGATTATCTAATTTGGCTTGTTTTTATTTCTAGGTCCATCATTTTTGGGTAAATAGATTCCTTTTATAATATGTTTTAATGTGTAAGTTTCTTTCGTCTCGTAACATTTTTAAGTTCATTTTTCGACCTATGTTAGCATCCATTAATACTTCAATCATTTGGGAAGACAAATAATAATTCATTTTTCTAATATCTAAGTTCCTTTTCTATATCCTTATCATATAAATTTATTCTAGGTATTCTGTAGTCTTGATCTTCAATTCTTAATATTAATTCCCTTTTATTTATACTCAAAACGAATTGTTCTAAAAAGTCGATTCCTAATAATATTGATTTAAATCCTTGATTCTTTTTGCTGTTAACTAGGATTTCTAATGTCATACTTATATCCTTACTGAATACTATTTCAGTTTCAGATATTTTCGTATTATTTAATTCATTTTCTTTGCATATTTCAGGATCTATTTCTGTTTTTATATCTATAGTTTCTTTAGCTAAATCTACACTTATGTGACTATTACAAGCCACTATATCTATAAGTACTGCTACTAGCTTCATATTTACTAATGCAACAACATGATATTGACTATGATTCTTTTTTCTTAAACAAACTTTTACTTGTTTCATATTTTTTTTTATACTGAGTTTTCAAATATGTTTTTAAAGAGAAATAATAAGTTTGGATAAGAACATACCTTCCTTTGTTAGCTAATCTGTTCAAGGACACCCTTTCTTCTTCTGGGCCTATACTCAATCTTCAGCAACGACCTTCGACTATCTGGGTTATGTATTCGTCGCTCCAGAACTTTTTAACAAACTTTGGACTGTTTTCTTTCCTTGCTTATTATTTTTGAGTGTATTTAGTTACTCATGAAGTATGACACACACATCTTTTATTTCATAAAAAGGATTACAAGACTCAAATTTTTCTTACAAACTTGAGCTCTTCCTTAGAATGACAAAGTCTCGACTCTGAAATAGACGTAGATCAGGACATGTCCCTGTCTTACGCGTTTACAATAAGTGATCGTCATGAAGCGACAGGTCACATCTAATTTATTTGTGATAATATAAGGTAAGATAAGATAAGATTCTGCATGTAGATGTGTCCACCTATTACATTATTGCATGTTGTATCCACTTATTACTTTATTGCTATGTGACGTAAGTGCTTACATCCCTTATTTTTCAATGGGATTGATCTCTTCTTCCTGATTTGGGCAGCATATGTCACATATATGATCTTCTACAAATTCTTCCCTTAACTTGATGCAGATTTCTTGCTTAATTGACTTGAGTATTTCATACTTGATTTGAATGACCCGCTCCATAAATTTGTTCAGTATCTCAACATCCAAAGGCATTGCTGGCCTTGCTTGCAAACTCCATAATAAGACAGACTGGGACGAATAATCAATCCTTACTTTTACTCTAATGCTTTTTCCGAGAATAATCACATAATTATTCAAATAACGCGTTAACTCGTCTTCGTGTTTTGCTATTCCCAAATATGGATAATTTCCATTACTAACACCAATTTGGCATAATTTTATTGATGGTTGTATAACTTCCCCCTCATCCAAAAAGATAGAAATTGTTCTGAATATTTTCATAAATCCTTCTTTTTTATTGAGAAGCTTACTAGAATACGATTGAATAGCCTATGTAAACTAGTCGGAAAATACTGAAAGATATCAGTACTTTTGAAGTAAATGCAACTGAGTAACCCATATTGAAAGATAATATATGTTTTTATTGGGTCTGCTTTTGGTAAACTGGTTGCTTTAGGTCCTGTAAAATGGCTTTCAACAGGATTGATACTTGTTTCTTTATATTTCCGTATAGTTAAGGAGAAAATTGTATTATGCCTCAAATAATTTTCTGGTTAATTTAGTGTTTTCTTCTCCTTGTTGTCTAGTCTGAAAAAAATAGTAAGTTGCATGGGACTTGGAATTTTTCCAAGTACTGAAAAATTCTTTTCCAATGATGAACTAGATGATGATGGTGTCTATACTTTACCTACGTATGCGGACTGAAAATCCCTGAGTGCATTTTTGGCTTCATGAAGGCTTGAGAATTTTTTATGGATTACATTGTAACACAAAATTAAAATTTGGTTCTTTACTCCATGCATCATATATTCCTTGGTTTGGTCCGGTGAATATGACATAATGCAGTTTAGCTCGTTCTTCTTCATCATATTTTCTTTCCTCTTTTTCATTTTCTTTTTTACTCATTTTTTTTCCTCTTTTTCATTTCTTTCAAAACTAGATCAATAGCCTGATTTTTTTTTTCTTTTTCGTTGGCCTCTATTTGACAGTGTCTCACTGTTTCCTTCAACTGCCATATTTTGTCTTCAAGCTGGTTCCTTTTTTCCATTAGAATTACTGCAACGGACTCTGACATTCATCATATTTTCATGCATTATGAGTGATATAGTGTGATGTTTAACCGTGTTTATCGTGGGATTGTGCACCATTTTGTTTGATTTATTAATCTATGATAGAGGTACATTTGTCGTTGGTTGGTAGGAAATATGTCTGAAAGAGCGTTAAAGATGGAAATTAGACGAAAAACGGCGAAAACAAGGTGCAGGCAGGTCACACGACTCGTGTGGTCAGTGACACGAGTCGTGTGGGGTGAAAAGAATGGAGAATTAGCTACGGCATTTTCACACTGGTCGTGTGGCTTACTGACACGGGTCGTGTGACCTCACACGGGTCGTGTGACCCGGTAGTGTGACCAGTCTTGTGAGTCTGGGAGTTGGCCGAAAATTCGAGGAAAGTCACACAACTCTTGTGGCATGTGACACGAGTCGTGTGACGCGCAGAGAGACCAGCAAAAATTAGGATTCCTGCTCGATTTTGTCCCATTTTCGACCTAAATTTGCCCTACAGTATAAAAGGAACATGGAGAACACGGTTTTGGGACTTTTGACACCATTGAAGGCCTAGAGAAAGCACGAAACACATGAGGGATTCGAGGAAGTCAAGATTGAAGATCCGGGAACTAACGGCGACAATAGTTCTTCTTTCTTTTCTCTTTTTCTTCTTCATTGAACTCATGGATTTATTTATTTTGAGTATTGAGAATATATTTAGTAGCTAAACCTCTTTGAGATTCTAGGATTTGTGAGTACTCGGATTATTTTATGAAGTGATTTTATTTATTCATTTCGGTCTACCTTTCGTTTACCAATTTCTTGTGCTTATATGAGTTGTGTGAATATAGTGCCCGTATTTATGCATATTTGTGATTGACTTGAGACCGAGAGGAGATAGTTGGTTGCTAAAATTGAGAAATTCATAACGTAAGAGACTAAACAGACCGAGAGGTTGATAGAATCTTGCGAGGGAAATAGAATCTTAGGAGCTTATGGGAGTTCGTTGTTCATCTTGAGACCGAGAGGAGATAGATAACAATTAATATCTATGATTTAACTTGTTCGAGAGAAAGGTGTAAGTTACTTTAGCGATTATCCCTACGGTTGGTAGAATAAATAAGGTTTGAATGAATAAGAAATCTTCGCTAGAATAATCCCGAGGAAAGCATAGCCTAGAATCTATTTTCTCATACTTGATTTATTTAGAATAAGCCTTCTTTAGTGTAAAGAATTTATTTTGCATTCACTCTTTAGTTTAGAACAAAATCACCATTAAAATTCGAGTTAGTCTAAATAATATTTAATCGTCTATATTTTGGTACTTAATTATTTTAACATCAATCTCTGTGGAATACGACCTTGCTCGCCGCTTACTACAGCTACACCGTACACTTGCGGGTAGTGAAAATATTTTGCAAACAAGTTTTTGGCGCCATTGCCGAAGATTGTTTCATTTAAATTAATTAATATTAGAAGAAGACGGGTAGATATTACTTTAGTCATTTTTATTTTTGTTTAATACTTTGGTTCTTAATTGCATCCTTTTTGGTTTGTGTGTTTTGACAGACACGTGCATGATTACGAGGTCTAGTGGGAATTCACCCGCGAAATTCAACCCCGAGATTGAAGCTAGTTGTCGAAGGAACAACGCAAACCGGAGACTACAACAACGACTGAGAGGCGCGATGGAGGATCAAAATGATGAAAGGTATAGACAACTTGAAGCACAACTGGCGGAGCTATAACACCAGCTAGCTGAGCAACAGGCTCAACAAGAGACTGGAACACCGGTACGGAACATCTTCCATCCTCAAGCGGACCAAGTATACGGAGGAGGTCACGGGCCTAGAATTGCAGCTAACACTTTTGAGTTGAGCCCGTCCTTGATTTGATTGGTTCAATAGGAGTAGTTTGGGGGAGCTGCAATCGAGGACCCGAATGCGCATCTGGTGCAATTTCTGGAGATATGCGGTACGGTGAAGTACAATGGAGTCCCGGAGGACGCTATCCGGCTTCGGCTTTTCTCTTTCTCTCTTAGAGATAAGGCCAAGGTTTAATACAATTCTCTTGAAGCCAGGACAGCGACATCATGGGAGGAAATGCGTCAGAAATTTCTCTTGAAGTTCTTCCCACCGAGTAAGATATTGAGACTTCAGACGGAGATCACTCAATTCAAGCAACAAGATTATGAGCCTTTATATGAGGCTTGGGAGTGCTACACGCAACTCTTTTGGACGTGCCCGCAGCATGGTTTTTCGGAGGAGCACCAAATTTGCTACTTCTACAATGGATTGAGTGGCCCGATGAAGGCCATGGTGGATGCCTCAGCTGGAGGCGCTCTTTTGGGAAGACGACCAATCGACGCAAAGAGGATTCTTGAGGAGATGGCGGCAAATAGCTACCAATGGCCCGTCGAGAGAATTATGCTTAAGAGGGTGGCAACTACAAATGAGATGGACTCAGTGGCGACAATGGTAGCTCAAGCGACCGCAATTGTGCTTAATAAGTTGCAAGTGGGAAAGAATGAGAGCGTAGGATTTGGGGAGTTGGTTGAGGATGTGAGTTATCTGAATGACCGGAATTTTGGCAATTTTCGAGGACCTCAAGCGGGAAACACTTATTACCAAGGCAATCAGAATCACCTCAGTTTTTCATATGAAAATTCAAATAACGCTCTACAACCACCTCCTGGATTTTCAGTGACCAACGGGGTCATCAATGAGCCGAAAAAACATTCGTTGGAGGATATTTTCGAGAAATTCATGACTAGAACAGATAAATGTATCAGTGAGAATGATGCACGAATGAAGTCAATGGAACAACAAATTGGGCAATTGGCCATGGTAGTTGGAAGTCTACAGCAGAGGACAATTTCCGAGCAATACCGAGGTGAATTGAAAGGAGCAATGCAATGTTGTCCATATTCAAGAGGAAATGGATGAAGTTAAGGAGCCGCCAAAGGGTAAAGTGAAAGAAGTTGAGCCCGCTATGGTTGAAAAAGTCGAGAGACCTTTTAAGGCATACGAGGTTGTGGCTATGACTGAAGAGAGTAGCGCGAAAATTCAAAAGAAGTTGCCCTTCAAATGCAAGGATTCCAAGAGCTTTACTATTGAGTGTTCTTTTGGAGATTTCCATGTTGAGAAGGCCTTGTGCGACTTGGGGGCTAGTGTGAATGTGATGCCGTTGTCGATGTTCGAGAAGTTGAAGTTGGAGATGGGGAAATTTAGGCCCACGACTATTGCACTACAAATGGCGGATAGATCATTGTCTTACCCGCGAGGGATTTTAGAGGATATCATGGTTAAAGTCGGTGATTTCATTTATCCGGCGGATTTTGTTGTGCTAGACATGGATGACGATGATGATGTTCCGCTAATTTTGGGGCGACCGTTTCTAGCAACCGGAAGAGTATTGATAGATATCGAGCGTGAAGAGCTCACTTTCCGGGCGTTTGATGAGCGGTATACATTTGTCATTGATCGAGGGCCGAAGAAAAAGAAGAAGAAAGGTGAGAAACACCAGGGTCGGAATACGGTGAAGGAGTTGGTCGGAATGAATGGAAACGACCCATATTAAGATCTTGAGAGACGTCTAGCTAAAGACGTTAAATTAAGCGCTTGGTGGGAGGCAACCCATCTTTTATCGCTTTTATTTTTATTTTTATTATTTTTATTTTTATTTTCATTCAAAAAAAAAAATCTGGAAAAAAAAAATAAATATAAAAAAAATTTGGTGGTGATCGAGTGTTCGAGCGAAGCATGAAGGAGATGATCGTGCTAAAGGGTGCAAGGATTGCTTACGATGGAGCTCGCTCGACTTATCGGTTAGTTACTTGAGATATATCATTTATTTTTCTTAAACTTAATTCTTTTCCAAAGAATAAGTTTGGGGGAGATAGATGTAGTATATCTTGAGTTTTTATCGCTTTATTGCATATCATATAGTTGCTTGCATTTGTTTTTTTTTAGACTATTTTTATTATTTTTAGGTTTCACGTTTATTTGCTTTATTAGGATATAGTAATAATTTGCTTGAGTCGGTTCTTTGTGTATTTCTTTTGCTTTGGCTGAATGGTGGATAAAACTTGAATGGTGAATGGTGAT
>CACSLK010000984.1:5976881-6009489 GCA_902706635.1 Striga hermonthica
CTCCACCACCAACGACTAGAGAAGGAATAAACGAAGGGCTATGGATTGAGGAGAAGCTTCAGCAGAATAGGGAAGGGCGGCCAGCGGCGGCCGCAGATCCGGCCTCGCCGCTGCCGGAGGAGGTCAATCGGAATCGGAAGAGAAGAGTCGCAGAAGAGGATATTTCGCCCAAATCGCCCAAATCGCAGAAGAGAAGAGTCGCGTTGTAGTGTTTTTGCAATTGATTTCTAGATTCCGCTCGTTAAAACTTCATAGTTGTGCAGGTCGACTTCATAGTCGTAGGCAACGAGATTCCACTCGTTACAACTTCATAGTTGTGCAGGTCGACTTCATAGTCGTAGACATCGAGATTCCATTCGTTACAACTTCACAGTTGTGCATGTCGACTTTATAGTCATAGACATCGAGATTCCATTCGTTACAACTTCACAGTTGTGCAGGTCGACTAGGCTTCGTAGCCTTGCCAAGGTTCTACTCGAGTTATAACTTCACAGTTTATTTAAACTCACTTGTGTGCTTTAGATTGTGTTGTAGTTAAGCTTGATTCTTAGCGTAAGCATGATAGGGTCGACATAATGGAATATAAAGGACAATTGAAACATAAATTCGAAGTTTATTTCATTACTGAATTTGATTCGAGCGTTGTTCAGTACAAAAGAGTAGGCATAAATTTGAAACGTAAATTCGACCGTTGTTAAGCGTAAAAGCGCTTGAGATGGATCACATGCCATGATCGAGGCAGCTGTCGACCCTCTCCATCCTCGAGTTCGTACGCTCCTCTCTCGAGAACCTTTGTGACCGTGAAAGGGCCTTCCCAATTAGCTTCGAGCTTTCCGACGTGTTTTAGGGCGTCTGCTCGCTTGAGGACGAGGACGAGGTCCCTGACTTGGAAATGTCGGGTTCAGACTTTTTTATCAAAGGCTGCGTGTATCTTTTGCTTGTACCCAACTGATCGCACCCACGCTTCCTCTCGCCCTTCTTCGATTAAGTTGAGAGCCTCTTTGGCCATTTCATCGTTCTTTTCTTGCTCAAAGTATGTCGACCTGTGTGAACTTAGTGCAATTTCTACTGGCAAGAGGGCATCCATCCCATATACCATACTGAATGGTGATTGGCCTGTCGAGCTTCTCGGCGTAGTCCGGTATGCCCACAAAACAGTGGTTAGCTCGTCAATCCAGGATCCCGATGCTTTCTCCAATTGCTTCTTCAGCCCCTGCAAGATGGTTCTATTCGTAACCTCAACTTGCCCGTTGGCTAGGGGGTGAGCGACCGAGGCGAATTTCTGTTTGATCCCCATATCAAGGCACCATGCCTGGATTCGCTTGCCCTGAAACTGAGTTCCGTTGTCTGAAATCAATATCTTCGGGACTCCGAATCGACAGCAGATGTTGTTAAATAGAAACTGGATCATTTTTTCCTTGGTAATTTTTGCCAACATTTCTGCTTCGACCCATTTGCTAAAGTAGTCGACAGCGACTACCAGGAATTTTCTTTGTCCGGTCCCCATTGGCAAAGGTCCCACCAAGTCGATTCCCCATTGAGAAAAGGGGATCGGGCAGTTGATTGTCGTCATGGTCTCAGCGGGGATATGAGGAATCGGGCCATGACGCTGGCATCTCTCGCATCCTTGTACTAAGTGCTCGACCATTCTCCTGATTTTCGGCCAATAATAGCCAGCCCGCAGAACTTTTCCAGCTAAGGCCCGAGACCCAACGTGAGT
This sequence comes from Striga hermonthica, assembly GCA_902706635.1. Classification (NCBI taxonomy): domain Eukaryota; kingdom Viridiplantae; phylum Streptophyta; class Magnoliopsida; order Lamiales; family Orobanchaceae; genus Striga; species Striga hermonthica. Next base: position 5,978,602 of record CACSLK010000984.1, read on the forward strand.
CCCAAAACATCCTTCGTGAACTTCCCGCAAGACATAATTTCCATCGTCTTCAGAAATGCATCTTAGATGGGGCCCGACATACGACCTCTTGTATAGCACCCCTTCAATTTCAAAATATTTACTCAAGTATCGAGCGGCTTTTTTGGCTTCCTGCTTATCTCCGGTAGGTACTTTTCCTTGCAAAAGCTCGCGAATCGACATCCTCCAGTCGCTCTTCTCCTCGACTTCCATCGTTTCACCCAGGACACTCCTTTTTAGATTCATGGTGGTAATGTGGTTTTCCATCTTTCCTTCATTTGAACTGGCTATCTTGGCAAGCCAGTCGGCCCGTTTTTTCTCCTCTCGAGGGACTTGGGTCAGCTCGAATTTTTCTAAGCCTTGCACCAGACTTTGGACTTCCTCAATATACTTCTGCATTCTGTCTTCTTTTATCTCACAGTTCCCCATTACTTGACCCACGACAAGTTGTGAATCGAAGTGAGCGGCAATTTCTGTTGCTTCGCCACCAATTGCAAGCTGAATTCCTTTAACTAATGCCTCGTACTCTGCTTCATTATTTGAGGCCTTGAAACCCATTCTGATGGCGAAGTCGAGTTACTCGCCGTCGGAAGATACGAGTACAACTCCTAGGCCAGACCCCTTGGCCGACGAGGATCCATCAACATGCATTATCCATTTCTTCTCTTCTACCTTAGTTCCCTCTTGGATGAAATCGGCTAAGGCTTGGGCTTTTATGGCTCGTCTCGGTTCATACTTAATGGAGTACTCACGTAATTAGACCGCCCATTTTATGATTCGACCTGAAATAGTAGGTCTCTCCAGGGTCTCTCCGAGCTGGAAATTCGTCCTTACTATTACTACATGGTTCAAGAAATATGTTCTTAGTTTTCTAGCCGTTATGACTAACGTCAGGGCAGCTTTTCGACTTCAGAATACCTTGTTTTTGCGCCCTAAAGTACTCGACTCGTATAATAAATCGCCTGTTGGGCTCCTGCTGCTTCTCGCAACAAAACTGAACATAAGGAAAAGTACCCCCCACTAAGATGTAAAGCACCAACTCGTCACCTGGTTCTGGCTTTGTTAGTAGTGGCAATTCGCTCAGAAATTCTTTCAGTTTTTCGAATGCTAGTTGCGCCTCATCACTCCATTGAAAAGCTTTCTTTTTAAGAAACTTGAAAAACGAGAAACTTTTCTCCGCTGCTCGAGCAATCAATCTGCTCAGGCCAGCAATTCGCCCTGTCAAGACTTGTATTTCTCTGATATTTCTGGGTGCGGCCATGTCGAGTATAGCCTTCACCTTATCCTTGTTTACTTCGATGCCCCTCTCAGTTACGACATATCCCAAGACACGCCCCGCCTTCACTCTGAAAGCGCACTTACTCGGGTTTAGCTTCATCCCAAATGTTCTCAATGTCGTAAATGTTTCCCTTAAATCCACTACGTGTGAGATCGAGGACCTGCTCTTCACCAGGATATCGTCCGCGTATACCTCCATATTTCACCCAATCTGTGATTTAAACATTCAATCCATTAACCTTTGGTACGTCTCCCCAGCATTTTTAAGCCCAAACGGCATGATGACATAACAATATATCCCCTTGCTCGTCACGAAACTAACTTTGCTTTGATCCTCGGGGGCCAGCAGAATTTGGTGATACCCTTGGGACACGTCCATCATACTTAGCAACTGACAGCCAGCCGTGGAGTCGACCAGTTGGTCGATTCTTGGCAAGGGGTAGTGATCTTTTGGAGATGCTAAGTTCAAATCGCGAAAATCAATGCACATACGCCACTTATTCAACGCTTTTCTCACCATCACAGTGTTCGCAGCCCAAAGTTTTTGCACCTCAATGGTAGATGATGGAATCATCAAAGATTTGACCCTTTCGAACTCTGTCTGTAACTCACTAAAGGCCCAGGAAACAAAGAGAAGATGTGTAGGAACGAGATATCCAGCAACAAGAAGAAGGAAAAGGATTAAATAGAGGAACTCCCGAACACTTGGCGATCTTAAATTAGGCAGCACTCCTTTGGACAGAATAACAAGTAGCGGGTCAATCTTCATCAATTTAATCGAGAATATGAAATAGTCTAAATAAAAATAAAAATGTGGGAGATAAAAAAGATGCGGGGTCGTTTGTCTGCTTGGCTAGTCAAGCATGGGATAATTCATAGATCTTTGGGTTTTGATTATCAAGGAATAGAGACAATACAAATAAAGTCTGGGGATTGGCATTCCATTGCGGTCATTTTATATATATATGGTTACAATTATTTACGCCCCCAACGTGCCTATGATGTAGCACCTGGCGGGCTGTTAGCTAGTGTGTATCATCTTATGGATTCCTCGGAAACCCCCGCCCACATCACCATTCAATATTTCTTGGCCCACTATTGGCCAAACCACCTGGGCACTTGGCCCAATGTGAGTTGGATCACTTAGCCACGCTTCATAATTGGAGAAACGAGCACCGTGGAAATACATGCCGCTCAGCCAAAGAAAGATGATGGAGAGTTGACCGAAATGGGCACTAAATACTTTTCGAGAGATCTCCTCCAAATCACCGGTATGGCTATCAAAATCGTGAGCATCGGCATGTAGGTTCCAGATCCAAGTGGTAGTATCGGGTCCTTTAGCTATTGTTCTGGAGAAATGACCCGGTTTGGCCCATTTGATGTGTTTAGCTTTCAGTAACTTGTCTACCTCGACCTCGATTGCTTTATCGATTTCCGCTCCATGATGCCGAAGTCGTTGCTTCACAGGCTTTTTGAGGGGATCGACATTAAGTTTGTGCTCCATAACATCAGGGTCGATTCCCGTTAATTCTTCAGGGGAAAAGGCAAATATGTCTCTGAATTCTTTCAACAACACCACCAACTATCCACGCAATTCATCCTCCAACTCTATCCCGACTTTGGTGGTCTGCTCCTCTCTTTCCCCGATTTGAATTTCCATCAATTCTTCACGCGGCTCAAGGTCACTTTCCCTTGGTCTCTTTTCACTCGACATTGGCTTTTTTCCTTCATTTATTTTCGCTCGTTGGTTTGTTTTTACTGCTATCTGGTAACAGGTTCTTGATAGCTTCTGGTCTCCTCGGGCCTCCCCTACCCTATCTCCAATGGGAAACTTTAGCTTCATGTGGTAGGTCGACACCACTGCTTGGAATGCATTGAGCGCTGGCCTTCCCAGAATCACATTATAAGCCGACTCAACATCGACTACAACGAACCTCACCATCTTTACCTTCCTTAAGTCACCTTCCCCCAGGACGACATCAAGCGTTGTTTCTCCCAGGGGTGCGACCTCCAAGCCATTAAACCTAAAAAGTGAGGTGTGTAGGGGCGTAAGCTCGGTGTCGAGTTCCATCCGTTTGAGACAGTCTTAAAAAATCACATTCTCTGAACTTCCTGTGTCGACAAAGATCCTCTGTACTTTATAGTCTGATATTTGAGCAGTGATCATCAGAGCATCATTGTGAGGTGTCTCGACCTCTCCCACATCTGCTGGCCCGAAATTCATTACTAGTCCGTTCTCCTCGACCTGCTGCACTTCAGCTTTCCCGTGGCGGCCTCGAGCATACGCCTTTCTGGCTCGATTTGAATCTCAATCAGTCGGACCTCTGAATATCATATGAATTATTCCTCTTTTCTGAGGAAGGTCCTCCTTGTCGGGTGTTCTCGCCCTCTTGCGGGGGCTCTTACTTCTCTCCCTTCGCCGACTAGTTCTCTCTCGATCCTTATAAATGAACTCCTTCAGATGGCCGACCTTGATTAGTGTTTCAATCTCATCCTTGAGGTGTCTACATTCGTCAGTGTTGTGCCCATAATCCTTGTAGAATCGGCAATACAGATTGCTTTTGGGCTGTGTCGGTCCATCCTTTCACGTTCGAAGCCACCTGACGACATTTTCGCGAATCTCTTTTGTTTGGGTTCGATATACCGTACAGATCAAAGTTTGCAGCGGAATTTAAAATTTTATAAGTATTTATCTTATAAATACTTATTTCGTACATAAGTATAACGAGATAACGAATAAGCATCATTTAAAATCTAGTAACTTTTACTAGTTTTGATTTGATATGTAATTATTAAAATTACCTTTGTTCTTGAACTCCTTCAAAAACGACGATGAATGAGGAAATCAATTCCCGGTTTGGTAACGTCAACTCCTTGATGTTACTCGCTTTAGGAATCCAAACGTCTTCCCTCTAAGAGTATCCACCTTTTGAAATCCAACACCGATAACCTCTTTCTTCGCTAGTAGAAAAGTATCGGTTTTTTCGATATAGAAATATTAAATGATTTAATTGGGAGATAAAATATTATATTATAATTCAAGAACTCTTTCTTAAATTATAATTTTATAATGAAGAACTCTTCTTCTTTCTCTCTCTTTTTCAACTCTTGAAAAATTTCTCAAAATGACATAGCAAAATGTGCAAACATTTTGCACCTATTTATACTAAACATTTTAGTATAAAATAATCAATATTTGATAATTATTTATTTTAAATAAAATCAGATTGTATTTAAATAATCATACCAAATATTGACTTTTGATTAATAATGTGGAGTGGTTCATAACCACCATCAACCACCATTATTTTGTCTCTCCATTATTTTAATCTTTAATCATATTAAAGATAAAATAATAAAATAATATTTTCAGAAAATATTTTTCAAAATAATATTTTCTCCCAATTATATTTTTATCCTCTTTATAATAATCATATTATTATTTTGGATTTGAATTTTAAAATCATATTTTAAAATCCAACTTATTAATTTAGTAATTACATTAATTACTTAATTAATATCCAAAATCAAATTAATCAATCCAATTGATTAATTTATAATATTCCTTTAAATGATATCTAATTTATAATTAGATAATTAATTAAATAATCATATTATTTAATTAATCTTTATCAATTAATTCTAACTCTTTAGAAATATCACTTTAACTTGTTTTCATTCAAAACTTGGTGTGACCTTTTAGGTTCACTATTAATACTAGTAGTGGGCTTACAACTCTTTGTAATTTGAGTTAATCTAATTAACTCTTATTCATGAATTAACTCTTTAATTCAAGAACCCACATATCATGGGAACATCTAGCAAGTAGCATGAATCTATTATTAAGTGAATAGCGAGTAAACCTATTTTGATTACAAGTCCATACATGTAAAATCCTTTCGACATCCAATTTCCCGATTAAATCTTTGGGTATGATTTTGTTGAAACCCAAATTGATTTAATAACTATGATTCCATTTCAAGTTTAGTAATTCGTTTATGAATCTCTATTCATCCCGCCTTGGCCAAGGACTTTGAATTACTAACTATGAAACACATAAGAAATTCACTTATCTTCATAAGTGTCGAATCCTTTGTTGGCCACTGACAAACTTCCATACATATTAATATAATACCCAAAATATCCCTTTATACGATTGTGCTAGCAATCAAAAAGATAAATCAAAGTAAAATATAATATGCACAAAGTTACCATCGTGCCTCAAGTCTAAGGATTAATCATGTACTATTGTAACATGTAAATTCTTATTCGACATGATAAACTTTCATTAAGAATTTTCATACGGTCATGTTCAGTGAACTTGTTCTCTAACAAGCACCCACATATATGTATTTGCGTCCCACGCTAATGTTGATGGAATGCAACATTCTTATCTAATAAGCATACATACTATGTGCAAGTCTTTTCCGGATTTATTCGATATCCCATCTCGAAACATCCAACGACTTGGAACTGTATTTAAGATCACAGCTTTCAAGATATGGTCCATGATCACCATCTCTATGCGAAACCATATCTTATAGCTATAAGTGATATAGGGATTTTATCTTAAGTGCAAATATAGGATAAATGCTAATTCATAAGATAAAGTAATGCCTATTTAATAATATAATTTCAATAGATCGTATTTACAAGTAGAATATATCCAATCTGATTGGAGCGACGGGTATTCTATTCTAACAATCTCCCACTTGCCCTAGATCCAATCACTCATGTATCTTAGACCCATCTTCTCAAGATGTCCTTCGAACACTTTCTGTGATAAAGGCTTAGTTAAGGGGGCTGCTATATTTTCTGCTGAGTCGACTCGCTCCATTATGACGTCTTCTCTACCAATGATTTCTCTAATCAAATGGTATCGTCTCATAATGTGTTTGGATCTTTGATGAGATCTTGGTTCCTTTGCTTGCGCAATAGCCCCATTGTTATCACAATAAATCGTTATTGGATCAACAACAGATGGTACTACACCCAACCCTTGGATGAAGTTCCTTATCCAAACAGCTTCCTTTGCAGCATCAGATGCAACAATATATTCAGCTTCTGCTGTAGAGTTAGCAATTGTTTTTTGTTTGGAACTTTTCCAACTAACTGCTGCTCTATTCAGAGTGAATAAGTATCCAGACATGGATTTATAGTCGTCTTTATCGGACTGAAAACCAGAATTAGTAAAGCCTTCTAGTTTTAATTCTCCATTGTCGTATACCATAAAGATATCCTTAGTCCTTCTTAAGTACTTATGAATCATCTTAACGGCTTTCCAGTGTTCTTCACCTGGATTAGACTGATATCTGCTCGTTACACTAAGTGCATGAGCTACATCAGGTCTTGTACATAACATTGCATACACAATGCTACCAATAGCTGATGCATAAGGTATATGATTCATCCGTTCTCTTTCTTCAGGTGTCTTTGAAGACATCGTCTTAGAAAGTGAAACCCCATGACTCATTGGAATATATCCTCATTTGGATTCTTCCATACTAAACCTTTTTAGTACCTTATTTATGTACGTAGACTGGGATAGTCCGATCATCCTTTTAAATCTATCTCTATAGATTTTTATCCCTAGGATAAAGGATGCTTCTCCCAAATCTTTCATGGAGAATTGTTTAGACAATCATGTCCTTGTTGACTGCAACATCCCTACATCATTCCCAATGAGTAGTATGTCATCAAATAGAGAACAACAAATGCAACTGCATTCCCACTAACCTTCTTATAAACACATGGTTCATCCGGATTCTGATGAAAATCAAATGTTTTGATCGTTTCATCAAACCGAATGTTTCAACTCCTCGAAGCTTGTTTAAGTCCATAAATGGACCTTTGAAGCTTACAAACCATTTGTTCATTCCCACTGGATATGAAACCCTGCGGTTGTTTCATATAAATGTCTTCTTTAATGTTTCCATTAAGAAAAACAGTTTTTACATCAATTTGCCATATCTTGTAGTCATAATACGCATCTATGACTAACAATATCCGCATAGATTTAAGCATTGCTATTGGTGAAAAAGTTTCCTCATAATCAACACCTTGTTTTTTAGTATAACCTTTAGCAACCAGTCTTGCTTTAAAAGTATTTACTTCTCCATCTCCACCACGTTTTCTTTTGTAAACCCATTTACAACCTATAGGTACAATGCCCTGTGGTGGATCAACCAAGGTCCATACCTCGTTTGAATACATGGAGTCTATCTCAGATTGCATAGTTTCTTGCTATTTATTTGAGTCAATGTCCGACATTGCCTCATCATAGCTTATTGGATCATTATCCAAAAGGAGTCCCTCTTCTTTGTTCTCTAACAATAGGTACAGCCTCTCAGGTGCCCTAGAAATCCCTGCAGATCTCCGAAGAAGTTGTGTTACAGATGGTCCAGTCTCTACTGGTATGTTATTTTTGGTATTTTGTGGAATTTCTTGTAGTTTTTCATTAAGTTCTATGACTCCGCTATTCTTTGAGTGAAACTCTTCCTCTAAGAAAATAGCATTCCTCGAAACAAACACCTTTTGTTCAGAGGGATCATAGAAATAATATCCAATAGACTCTTTTGGATACCCCATAAATTTACATAAGATGGATCTCATATCCAACTTACCTCCCACTAACTGCTTCACATAAGCAGTACAACCCCATACTTTCAAATACTTGTACGAGGGTGTTTTGCCACACCATATCTCATGAGGTGTGCTGGGTACAGCTTTACTTGGCACTTTATTCAAAATATGTGCTGCTGTTTCTAAGGTATAGCCCCAGAATGAAAGAGGTAAACTAGTGGAACTTATCACTGATCGAACCATGTCCAACAATGTTCGATTCCTCCTTTCTGAAACCCCATTGAGTTGTGGAGTCCAGGAGGTGTCCACTGCGAAATAATCCCATTATCTCTTAAATAATCAAGAAACTCATTGGTCAAATATTCACCTCCTCGATCCGATCGAAGAACTTTAATACTACGACCAATTTGTTTCTCCACTTCACTTCTGAATTCTTTGAACTTTTCAAATACTTCAGATTTGTACCTTAATAGGTATACATAACCATACCTTGAATAATCATCAGTAAAGGTTATGAAATAGTGGTAGTTCCCCTTGGGACTAACATTTAGTGGTCCATAAACATCTGTATGGATCAAATCCAACAGACCTTTAGTCGCTCCACTTGTCCAACAAATGGTGATTTTGTCATTTTACCTTTAAGACATGGCTCACAAGTAGGCAACCTTTCCTCTCCCCTAAGGTCAAGTTTTGGTCCCAATTTGTGAATCATCTTTTTAGATATATGACCTAATCTAGCATGCCAAATTGTGAATGAACTATGATTATCTAATTTTCTTTTATTTTGTTGAATGGTTAGGATGGGACTTTGTGGTGTAATGGTATATAACCCATTTGTCAAATTTCCAGAATATATAAAAGTTGCATCTTTGAAAATGGAACATCTTCCATTCTCAATAACGAACTTAAAACCTTCTCTATCCAATTCTGGAATAGAGATTATGTTTCTTATAACATCCGGAACATACAAACAATTTGTCAAACAAATTGTTACACCATCATTTAAAGCTAGATAAACAGTCACAATTCCTTTGGCAGCAACCCTTGCCCCATTGCCCATCCTTAGGATTGTTTCTTTATTTTCTAGCTTATTATTTCTTGCCATCATTTGCAAATCATTGCAAATATGTGAGCCACAGCTGGTATCCAATACCCAAGAAGAATCGTTAACTGATAAGTTAACTTCAACAAAATAAATGCCTGAACTTTTCAGGCTTGCAAGATACTCCTTGCAATTCCTCTTTGTTGTGTACAAATTATTCTATTTACCGAGTACCGAATCGAAAGATTCGTTCCCCGGGTCGATCACGCAAGGAAGGCTGTTCGGAATTTAGAAATGGTATCGATCACACATAAAAGCAAAATAAAACCTAAACACTCTAATCAGATAAATATTAGATAAATTATAAGCTACGAAATAAATAACAATACAAAAATGTAAATCTACCTAAGAATATGAATGAAACGAAGATGGAGAAGCTAGGGAGTCGGGGACAATTAAATCAAGTTCTAGCAAAGTCGGGCAATTCATTGTTCGGTTCGAGATTGACACTCGCTTAGACATCTAGCGGTTCACTCCCAATAACTCTTCGTAACAAGGGATTGAACATAGACGAACAAGTTCGAGCATACAACACATGCCAATTATCCCAATCCCAATAACTTTTCGTAACAAGGGACGGGTCATCGACAAGTGCGTATTTCAATCTAAAACACGTAGATTAGTCAATTACGACATCGTCTACTTCATGTGAGCCTAGGTCAATGACTTCTCACCTTTCGGTTCTACAAGCCGCTAATTAACTAGAAGGTGTTTAATCAACTAATCACATAGAATCAACAAACCTAACTCAACTAATCAACACTCAATTGTTACCAATTGTAAGATCGAAGTGTCACTCTTCAATTATATCAATCAATCAAGCAAGAATATATCAACCCCTAATCAAAACAACTCACATAAGAACGAACAAATTAAGCCCGAGAGATGCGAATTAAACAAGAACAATCATTCCCCTATCCCTAGCGATAAAAATTAGCTATGTAACATGAATTCAACACAAATAATCATTCTTCTCAAATTAATCATTATTCATGAACTAAATAAGAGAATGAAATTCTTACGATTAATCTCAGTTCAAATGTCGAATCCAAGATACAAGCTTATTCCTCAATGATAATAATAAGAAGAAGAAAAGGTGAAAGATGGAGAAGAAAGATTAGGGGAAGAAGAAAACGAAAAGAAGAAGAGAAGAAGAAGGAAGGAGGAAGAGAGTTCTTGTGGTGTTTCTCGGGACCTCGGGTTAGTACCCCGCGGTCGAGAATTGTCTACTTTAATCGGGTCCCGAACAAATATTTATAGGAGCAGGTTGTCGCGCCGTGGGCAGGTCCCGCGTCGTGGAGCTGAAGGGTGCTGCGCCGTTCTGGAAGTCCCGCGCCGCGAGGAGAGTGGCCTGCCACGCCGCGAAGAGAGTGATGCGCCGTGCTGGATTGTTTTGCCGCGCCGCAGGGAACGGCGCGGCGCGGAGTTGGGAGTGAGAGCCTCTGAACGCCCGTGACGGTCATCGCGTGTCAGGCAGCGGCGCGATGAGTGAGTTGTGCCGTGGCGTGGGGAGCTGGGACGGGTCTCTGACAGGGTTGCGGCGAGCGTCGCTGCGCGATGAGGGCGCGGAGACCTGGGCAGCTCGGGTATGGTTGCACCATTTTGTATTTTGTGTTCGTTCGAGCTCGTTTGGGAGCCGATTTCAAATTCGTTTTCTCCTCTGTGAAGCCAACGCATCCTATTACGAACTAAGCTCATAAAAAAAAATTTCTCCTCCAAATTATAATCGGCCGAGGCACCTGATCAGCACACCAAAAACGAAAGAAAACCAGAAAAATATACAAAAAACACAAATACAACCAAAATAGCGCGAAACACACGAAAAACTACAAAACGAACCAATAACCATATAAAAGACCTAATATGTGAGAAAAAGAAAGGAAAAAATAACAACGAAAAATGCAACAAAAATAGGACAAACAACTCCCCCACACTTACGATTTCAAATAAGAACAGCCTCAAAATGCCTAACTCAATCAAGTCGAATTCCAATGACCGTACGACCATATGCCTTAAATATCTACTTGGCCTCAAAATGACTCAAACACATAGAATGTAATATAAACCTCACTCATTTTCTTGCACGAGTATATGATAGGCACGCTCAAAATTGGTCAATATTCAAGTTTCAACATATGCTTGCCAATCGTTTAAATTACTCGAAAACAATCAAAGTTCAAGATTTGCGAATCACGAGGACTTCACAGGTTGTATTGTGGGCTAAGGAAAAGGTAAGGATATATATAAACAAGAAGCTCAAATAAACAATCAAAGTTCTCGAGTAATAGACTACCCGAATGTCTGCTACTCATCAAAATCAACAAGGCAAAACACATACCGATCCCCAACAACTCCACAAACAACACCTAACTGCTCTAATTGGATTACAACATCACTTGACCCAATATTTTTTTTTTTGGTTTATCTTACTATATTTTTTCTATATCTATTTTTTATTTAGAGAATAACTTTTTCCAAACAAGATCGAATCAAAAGTACAACATTCTGTAGGTGTAAACATTGGAGGTCATCCAAGTGTCCTACAGTAGTTTTCCAATGCTCATTACCCGTAAACACGAATCGACTAGTAAGAGGAGCAGAATCCAATCGATTCATCATGCGAGCTCTCATGTTTTTTTTTTTTTAAAAAATAGGTCAAGCAATAGAAATTCAACTTCAATTCACCTCATTCAACAACAACACCATTTTCACCAATCATCACCAAATCAGTCAACAAAATATATTCGTGTACGGCTGACAAGAAAAAGGCTCAAAGCTCAAACGGGCTACTAGGGAAATTAACGCATAGGATCAAAGAACAAGGCTAAAGAGAGCTAACCAAACAAAACGCCTCAATCATGTTCGCAATTTCAAACTCTAATCAATTCCTTTCAAACAAACTCAAGGCAAGTTCTAATCATTCAAGAATATGACCAATATCTCACAAGAAAAGAAAAAGGCTCAAAACCTCACAAGGTAAATAAATGTCACTCAAAGCAATCAAGCAAATACCGAGGCAATTACCAACACGCTTGTTATCACAACTTCCCAGTTTCATCAAACATTCATCAACAATTCATATAATCCACCAATACCATGCTCAACAACACAAAATCCTAAAGCTAGACTGGTCCACCACATAAACATGCAAAATCCAAATAAACTCCCCCACACTTAGAATGAGGCAATGACCTCATTGCTTCAACACAAACCGGAAGTCACATAATAGGACCCAACATTTTCATATAATGAACCAAACTAGCAGCTAACACAAGACACAAACTCAAAAGAAAAGACAAAAGAAAGAAACAACTCAAAAAGAGAAAATAAGAAAATGGTGTGCAAACCGAATATTCCTCGAGGAGAATAAGCATCCCGATGCAAGTCCTTCGCCCATGCTCCAATCCCCAACAGATACTTCCTGCCGAGAAAAACCACACAAACTCCAAAACTTCCATTATTCAAAATAAAACTAAAAAGCATAAAAGAAGATATCTAAGAAAGCAGTAAATCGCTTGAATTGCCTCCCAAGAAGCGCTTGTTTTACGTCATTAGCTTGATGAAACCTGAAGAGAACTCATCCGGTGTCCAGAAAGAAATGACGATCGTGCCACACCTTTGTATTCTCGAGAAGTGGTAGTACTGGCACTAAGGCCAGAAGGCGGGCATGGTGGATCCGGATGGTCATGTTCTGGATGAAGCGGTCTCGAGCAAGAGCAATCCCCAACTCTAGATGTAGAGCTTTTTCCACCCGAGCTCTATCGTCAACCTCCGGAATGATAAGTACATCTGTGGAGCAAGTCGAACTGAATCCTCCCAACTTTGTGACACGGTGTAAGGGCCTCGAAGACGGGTGCTCTAACTCGGAGGTGGGAGGTGGGACTTGAGAATCAAGCCCATGGATCTCCTCCTCTGAAATATCAGCAATGACTCGCTGGAGCTCATCCTCTTCTTCTTCGGCCTCACACATTTGTTTCATCGTTCGGGCTTGAGTATCAAGCATATGGTGAGGGACGTTGACTTTTACCTCGATTGAGCTAGTATGTGCTGCAAGAATCTCCATTTGTGTGCTCAGTCGAGCACACCCGAGCTCAATCTCCACATCTCGAGTGGACTGGGCAGATATGCGAGCAAAGATGAGGTCGAGCTTCTCATCGAACGACAAAGCAGCCTCCCGAGGCTCGTCCCTATGTGTAGGTTCGCCTTGCGTGGTGGGCTCGGGAGTGACATTGGTAACTCGATCCTCTAAGGCTTGCACGTGCTCCACTAGGTTCTCAATTCTGGACTCGATATTGCTCCTACGGGCAGCATGGGATGCCAAAAGAGCGAGGGCCTGATCGAGCTGGGCATTGTACTCTGAGGAGTCCTCGAAAGACTCATATGGCTGCTCAACAGGCCCGAAATCCCACTGCTGCTCGAAGGGATATGATAATGTCTGGCCATAGTCCCAAGAATCATGGTAAGGAGGTGGCTGGTTCGGACGGGCACACAGGGCTGCGGTCTCTTCTTCCTGAGCTAACCGGGATGCTGCGAAAACGTAGATACGGTCGAGCTTCTCATTAAACTCGTGGGACCCATAAGTTTGCTCGACTGTGTAGGGATCCCAACACTGCTCGGAAGGGTATGAATATGGCTGGTAGTGATGCCCGGGGGAATGGCTCGGCTCGTTAACCCAATATTGGCTGTGCGAATAGGGAAAAGTACGATTGTAGCTCATGATACCTGCACACCAAAGCAGAATAACCCAAACGTAGCCACGAAAAAGAAAGAAAAAGAATAGATAAAATCAAAAACAAAGAAGCAAACAAAGAGACACAAAAGAAAGAACGAAAACATGAAAAATATAAAATAAAGAGAAACACGGAAAATAAAATCAATACCAAAACCAAATATCCTACTTGCCTTCCCCGGCAATGGCGCCAAATTTGTTGTGTACAAATTATTCTATTTATCGAGTACCGAATCGAAAGATTCGTTCCCCGGGTCGATCTCACAAGGAAGGCTGTTCAGAATTTAGAAATGGTATCGATCACACACAAAAGCAAAATAAAACCTAAACACTCTAATCAGATAAATATTGGATAAACTATAAGCTACGAAATAAATAACAATGCAAAAATGTAAATCTACCTAAGAATATGAATGAAACGAAGATGGATAAGCTAGGGATTCGGGGACAATTAATTCAAGTTCTAGCAAAGTCGGGCAATTCATTGTTCAGTTCGAGATTAACACTCTCGCTTAGACATCTAGCGGTTCGCTCCCAATAACTCTTCGTAACAAGGGATTGAACATAGACGAACAAGTTCGAGCATACAACACAGGCCAATTATCCCAATCCCAATAACTTTTCGTAACAAGGGACGGGTCATCGACAAGTGCGTATTTCAATCTAAAACACGTAGATTAGTCAATTACGACATCGTCTACCTCATGTCAGCCTAGGTCAACGACTTCTCACCTTTAGGTTCTACAAGTCGCTAATTAACTAGAAGGTGTTTAATCAACTAATCGCATAGAATCAACAAACCCTAACTAAACTAATCAACATTCAAATGTTATCAATTGCAAGATCGAAGTGTCACTCTTCGATTATATCAATCAATCAAGCAAGAATATATCAACCCCTAATCAAAACAACTCACATAAGAACGAACAAATTTAAGCCCGAGAGATGCGAATTAAACAAGAACAATTATTCCCCTATCCCTAGCGATAAAAATTAGCTATGTAACATGAATTCAACACAAATAATCATTCTTCTCAAATTAATCATTATTCATGAACTAAATAAGAGAATGAAATTCTTACGATTAATCTCAGTTCAAATGTCGAATCCAAGATACAAGCTTATTCCTCAATGATAATGAAAAGAAGAAGAAAACGTGAAAGATGGAGAAGAAAGATTAAGGGAAGAAGAAAACGAAAAGAAGAAGAGAAGAAGAAAGAAGGAGGAAGAGAGTTCTCGTGGTGTTTCTCGGGACCTCGGGTTAGTACCCCGCGGTCGAGAATTGTCTACTTTAATCGGGTCTCGAACAAATATTTATAGGACCAGGTTGTCGCGCCGTGGGCAGGTCCCGCGTCGTGGAGCTGAAGGGTGTCGCGCCGTTCTGGAAGTCCCGCGCCGCGAGGAGAGTGGCCTGCCGCGCCGCGAGGAGAGTGACGCGCCGTGCTGGATTGTTTTGCCGCGCCGTGGGGATTGGCGCGGCGCGGAGCTAGGAGTGAGAGCCTCTGAACGCCCGTGACGGTCATCGCGTGTCAGGCAGCGGCGCGATGAGTGAGTTGTGCCGCGGTGTGGGGCCTGCCGCGGCGTGGGGAGCTGGGACGAGTCTCTGACAGGGTTGCGGTGAGCGTCGCTGCGCGATGAGGGCGCGGAGACCTGGGCAGCTCGGGTATGGTTGCACCATTTTGTATTTTGTGTTCGTTGGAGCTCGTTTGGGAGCCAATTTTGAATTCGTTTTCTCCTCTGTGAAGCTAACGCATCCTACTACGAACTAAGCTCATCAAATAAATTTTCTCCTCCAAATTATAATCGGCCGAGGCACCTGATCTGCACACCAAAAACGAAAGAAAACCAGAAAAATATACGGAAAACACAAATAAAACCAAAATAGCGCGAAACACACGAAAAACTACAAAACGAACCAATAATCATATAAAAGACCTAATATGGGAGAAAAAGAAAGGAAAAAATAACAACGAAAAATGCAACAAAAATAGGACAAACACTCTTCCAATGCCCAATTTTACCACAATGATAACATTTATTGGGTTCAGTTAATTTGTTTTGTTCAAGGATACTTGTGATTTGATTTTTAGCCATTTTAGTAGACCAATCTACAAAAATAACAAATGAAGCAGAAAATATTTAGACTATGGAATTCATATTCATTTAATATTAGGTTTTTAATATTAAATGTCTCCCACTATTTTAATTAAAACCCCATTTTAATTATGAAAATCTAATTTTCATAGTGGGCTTGAAGTCCAATAAAATATTCCATATCCCAATTTTATGAGTACGCATGAAACATTTATATCGGTAGTCAACTTTTGACAATTGTATCACTATACAACCTTCAAGATGTTTTGCCTCACTTTTCCTTATATACCTCAATTTTATGACCGTATATATTACTCAGTGTCAAATCAAACCCATCAAACAATCATGATAACGGCCCATCAGAATGTCCCACGACTCATGGTCAACATAAAGAGGAATCCGTTTCACTAGTATCACTATACTTAGTAGGGATCACAGCTTTCGACACAAAACTACCCCACGACTCATGGTCGGTGATAAAGCATCGTAGCATCTCATGTCGTCTACTTTTGATGGAAGGCATGGATTAATAAGTCCCTACTTATTTTTATCCATTATTGATTTGATATAGAATTAATCTCATTAATTCTATTAAGTTCCTTAGATCTCATCAATTACCATCTTTACGTTTGTTTATTTACTGCATTATTCATCGCATGAGTCACAAGCATAAATAAACCTAACATACATCTAATGTATGCATACGGTGGGATGATCATGTCCTTGCCTATACGACCCATTCGAGCCAAAATGGGTCTATGCCTATGTACGTGATAAAACAAATAAATAGAACTACTTCTATTACAATTTATTTTATCTACCCGTACAAGCACAGACCTTCAAAATTTACAACTTGTAAAATTACCCACACATGCGTGGGCCTTTTGCATCGAACGGTCTCCACCTTGATCTAATCTTTTAACGATACAAAAATTTAAAATTTTACAAATAATAAATCAAGAGACTCGCAGGTCTCGATAAATTACATTCGTTTAATCACATTAAATAAAAATGCAACCATCAATCATATTGAATAAAAATGCAATCATTCATCATTATGAATAAAAGGCTCATGATCATCCCTAAATCAACCATATAAATTCACTAATTTAATATGTTGATGTAGTAATGACTCATATTAAGTCAAAACAGCTCGTTTCTGATAAAAAATCTGTCAAACCGACTCGTGTGACAAGTCACACGACTCGTGTGGCATGTCACACGACTCGTGTGACTAACTCACATGACTCGTGTGACAAATGCGAGAGTGACATTGAAAATTTTAAGAAGAAATTTAAGTCACACGACTCGTGTCACACCTCACACGACTCGTGTGACGTTCTCACACGGGTCGTGTGACCCCACACGACCGGTCACACGAGTCGTGTCATCCTTTACGACTCGTGTTTTCGAATACTCTATTCGATTTTTATTCTAGCTCGTGTTTTTAACAAATTTTCAAATCAAAATCTAATTTTAAAGATGCAAATTGTAACGTGGCTCTGATACCACTGTTTGGGTTCGATATACCGTACGGATCAAAGTTTGCAGCGGAATTTAAAATTTTATAAGTATTTATCTTATAAATACTTATTCCGTACATAAGTATAACGAGATAACGAATAAGCATCATTTAAAATCTAGTAACTTTTACTAATTTTGATTTGATATGTAATTATTAAAATTACCTTTGTTCTTGAACTCCTTCAAAAACGACGATGAATGAGGAAATCAATTCCCGGTTTGTTAACGTCAACTCCTTGATGTTACTCACTTTAGGAATCCAAACGTCTTCCCTCTAAGAGTATCCACCTTTAAAAATCCAACACCGATAACCTCTTTCTTCGCTAGTAGAAAAGTATCGGTTTTTTCGATATAGAAATATTAAATGATTTAATTGGGAGATAAAATATTATTTTATTATAATTCAAGAACTCTTTCTTAAATTGTAATTTTATAATGAAGAACTCTTCTTCATTCTCTCTCTTTTTCAATTCTTGAAAAATTTCTCAAAATGACTTAGCAAAATGTGCAAACATTTTACACTTATTTATACTAAACATTTTAGTATAAAATAATCAATATTTGATAATTATTTATTTTAAATAAAATCAGATTTTATTTAAATAATCATACCAAATATTGACTTTTAATTAATAATGTGGAGTGGTTCATAACCACCATCAACCACCATTATTTTGTCTCTCCATTATTTTAATCTTTAATCATATTAATGATAAAATAATAAAATAATATTTTCAGAAAATATTTTTCAAAATAATATTTTATCTCAATTATATTTTTATCCTCTTTATAATAATCATATTATTATTTTGGATTTGAATTTTAAAATCATATTTTAAAATCCAACTTATTAATTTAGTAATAACATTAATTACTTAATTAATATCCAAAATCAAATTAATCAATCCAATTGATTAATTTATGATATTCCTTTAATTGATATCTAATTCATAATTAGATAATTAATTAAATAATCATATTATTTAATTAATCTTTATCAATTAATTATAACTCTTTAGAAATATCACTTTAACTTGTTTTCATTCAAAACTTGGTGTGACCTTTTAGGTTCACTATTAATACTAGTAGTGAGCTTACAACTCTTTGTAATTTGAGTCAATCTAATTAACTTTTATTCATGAATTGACTCTTTAATTCAAGAACCCACATATCATTGGAACATCTAGCAAGTAGCAAGAATCTATTATTAAGTGAATAGCGAGTAAACCTATTTCGATTACAAGTCCATACATGTAAAATCCTTTCGACATCCAATTTCCCGATTAAATCTTTGAGTATGATTTTGTCGAAACCCAAATTAATTTAATAACTATGATTCCATTTCAAGTTTAGTAATTCGTTTATGAATCTCTATTCATCCCGCCTTGGCCAAGGACTTTGAATTATTAACTATGAAACACATAGGAAATTCACTTATCCTCATAAGTGTCGAATCCTTTGTTGGCCACTGACAAACTTCCATACATATTAATATAATACTCAAAATATCCCTTTATGCGATTGTGCTAGCAATCAAAAAGATAAATCAAAGTAAAATATAATATGCACAAAGTTACCATCGTGCCTCAAGTCTAAGGATTAATCATGTACTATTGTAACATGAAAATTCTTATTCGACATGATAAACTTTCATTAAGAATTTTCATACGGTCATGTTAAGTGAACTTGTTCTCTAACAAGCACCCACACATATGTATTTGCGTCCCACGCTAATGTTGATGGAATGCAACATTTCTTATCTAATAAGCATACATACTATGTGCAAGTCTTTTCCGGATTTATTCGATATCCCATCTCGAAACATCCAACGACTTGGAACTGTATTTAAGATCACAGCTTTCAAGATATGGTCCATGATCACCATCTCTATGCGCAACCATATCTTATAGCTATAAGTGATCTAGGGATTTTATCTTAAGTGCAAATATATGATAAATGCTTACTCTTAAAATAAAGTAATGCCTTATTATTTAATATAATTCCAACAGATTGTATTTACAAGTAGAATACATCAAATCCGATTGGAACGCCGGGTATACTACTCTAACATCTTTCTCCATCACCTCCAATATCCTTGCATTCGAGGCCAAAAGGGGGGTATATTGAGTTAGCCTCCACCCTCTCGAATGTCCCTCTTTTTCTGTTCTCGGGGATCCTTTTCTTTCTAACGTTGAACTTAGCTTTTTATCTTTCTTCTCTTCCCGGGGGTCGGGGAGGGTTTTCGCCTTTGCCACCTGCAAGAAATCGGCTTCTGCTTCCTCCACATTCATATATTTGGCACACCTCCCCAGGACCTCGTCGAAGGTCCTCCTAGGTCGCTTCGCCAAAGAGTTTATGCATAGTCCTGGGAGCAATCCCCGGGTGAGTCCACCTGATTTAATTTCCTCTGTGGCCGAAGGCACATCGACACATGCTCGCGTGTACCTCGCCACATAATATCGCAATGACTCTCCCTCCTTTTGTTGCATACCTATCAGAGTAAGATAAGATTTTTCCTGGGCTTTCACGCTTGTAAATTGATTCAAAAAACTCGAGCTGAATCTGTCAAAGTCCCTGACGGCTCCTGGAGGTAACTGATGGAACCAATCTTGGGCAGGTCCTCGCAGAGTCATCAAGAACGCTCGGCATTGAACGGGATCATTGTAGTGATGTAGCACTGCCATGTTTTTAAAATTTCTTAGATGTCGAGAGGGATCAGTCGACCCATCGTACCAGATGTTAAGCTCCCTGAACCCCTGAGGTAAGTCGGCGTCTAGAATGTGTTGTGAGAAGGGGAACCCTCTCGAGCTCCCCATTTTTCTTCCCTCGACTCGGGCCTGTAGATCTCACACCTGAGCTAGCAATTGCTCTATTGTGTCGTTTCTTGCCTGTGGATTGACAGTTCTGACAGAGGATTCTTCTTCGTCCACCCTCCTCCTCTGTCTTTCCTGGGATTGAGCTTGTTGTTCACGCTCCGGGGGAAGCTGTTCGATTCGAGGCTGCTCGACCCTAGGCTGGCCGACTGGTGTCTGTTTGAGTTGGGCCGCTACTGCCTCTGCAATCATCCTCTGCATCTCGCTCCTCGTCATGGTTAGTGTTTGCTCTTCGATTTGGGGTGGCGGACTTGTTTCCTGTTCAAGTCGCCCGGGCTGCCTCCCCGATCTCAAAGATGCTTCGGTCGATGCATGACCGTCAAATTCTCTGCTCGTGTCTTTTACGTGACTGTTCTCCCCTTAAGTGAGCACTGGGATCTTGAATCCAGGCGGGGTGATAGGTGTCTCCTCCCCCATACGCGCTCCTGACGGCGCTTGTGTTCCGAACGGTGGGGAACCAAACACTTGGAGCGGTGGCCTGGGGTTGGGAATCGACGGAGGCCGCCTGTCAGTCCACGTTGCCCTGAAATCCTCATTCAAATTCTTCTGCAATCCTTCCTTCTCAGCCATCAGAGACAGATCAAAGCTAGGTGTAAATCTCTTAATTCCTTCAAGAACTCCCCACAGACGGCGCCAAAATGATGGGTCTCTTCCCAGATCTGGAGCGAACAGGTGAAAATGGGCTCAGATCTAGAACGAACCGATAAGAATGGGCTCAGATCTGTCGTTGTCACCTTCAAATTGCTACTGGATCGCATGAAAACCTACAAGAACTCAACGCCAGAGGGGTTTCCGGCGTAGAGCCTCCGACGCTCAAGTCAGTATGTGGAAGATGGAGAGAGTTGCTCTGAGAGAGCAGCAGTAGTAATGGAGGAGAGTATGGAATGAATGGGAGTTAGGGTTTTGGGGTTACCTTAACTCCTTTATATAGGAGCAAGATATTTACCTGAAGTTCCCAAGATGCCCTGGCCGACTTACTGGAAATGTCCAAAATACCCTGGTCGGTTCGCATTCTGTCCCTCTCCTAGTCAGCATTTAGATTCCTCTTATCCTTAGCAGCTTTTCTATGATATATCGAAATGTATCGAATTGTCAAGGATCTATAAGCCTCGGGACATCCTCAGTCGAATTGGGATACCAACTCGAGTCGACGGGGTCATTTTCAGTCGTCGGTAGACCCTAATGCGCTTATCATTGGTTTCGGGGAAATCGACTTATTCTAGTCGACACGTGAAAGTCGACCGAGGGATGCCTGGACCCCTGACCAGAGATATTATAGGGAGTCTGCTGAGAGAGTCGACTTTGGCTAAGTCGACTCGGTTATCTCCGAACCGTTGATCATATAAACCGTTATACGACAGTATGGCTATATCAATGGTCATAACAGAGGCACAACCGAGACCATAAAAATGTGATTAATCATGACATATGTATTTCAAAAATCCGAAAAGGCCATCAATCGATTTTCACAATTCACGAAACTTTCCATATTGTTTATACACATCAAAGAGGACCCAAATTCACAAGGATTCATGAGTTTGATCAAGATTTATCCAGGATGTATCAATAACTTATCAATAACAATTTATTCAACAATTAACATATAGATTCATCTCAAAATCATCAAGTTCCAATAAAAACTTAACCAAGGCATAGCATATAACATGAAAACACATAGAAATAGAGGGTTTCAACCATCAAGTACCGTTCTCGAGGAAGCACACGAAAACGAACGAAGGAGGGCTGAACATGGGTCGGGGCGCGCGGTACACGAACTCGGCAATTACGCGTAACTCGCGGCCGCGGGCTTCCTCTCGCGATCGGTGGAGGGGGAATCGCCGGGTGCTGCGATGGTCGGGCGTGGTAGCGTGGCACGGTGGCGCGGGACCTTTACGATGCCGAGGAGTGATCGGCTTGAGAGTGGCGATCAAATGAGGAGAATTTTTAATGAGGGAGAGGAGAAGGGTTTTCTTTTCTTACGAGAGAGAAGTGAGATGAGAAGGGTTTTACGTGAAAATAGAAGAACATGAATGATTAACCCATATATATAAACTTAGGGTAAAAAGCTTGCCAACCAAGCCAAGTGAAAAGGGGTCGGGCACGGGTGTAGGTTCAGGCTGATGGCGCGGGGCCGGGTCTCCTCTTCTTTCGACTCTCGATTCAACTTAATTAATTACTAAGCTCGATTCCATCGCGCGACATCCGAAATAATTAAATAAAATACAACCGGCCACACACACACACACACACACACACACACATATATATATATCACACAATATCCATTTATTAATAATGGGCAATTAATAACAATTAGGCAATTAATAATAATATTAATAATAATAATAAAAATAATAATAAAAATAATAATAATAATAATAATAATAATAATAATAATAATAATAATAATAATAATAATGCAATAATAAAATAATATCCGAAAAGTCCATGAAATCCAATAATCGAACGGGGCGCTACAGTCTACACACCTTAAAAGGAATTTCGTCCTCGGTTCAAAAACAAAACAACTAGAGAGTACTACAATACAAAGAGGAATATCAAAACATGAAGTTCGGGTATCTCTTTCCGAATCTCGGTCTCCCTCTGCTAAGTTGTCTCGCCTTCGACTTGACTACCCCCACTGGACTTTGATGAGTACCCCTCCCGGCCTTTCCCTGATGGACCCTCAGTTCCAACAGGTCACCGGTACCTCCATAAAGGTAAGGTTCTGCCTATCACGCAACTCGTCACACTTCACACGTACCTCAAGATCACGCACACATTCCTTCCATCATAAGGCATAGAATGTGTCATGCATCCTTGCAAGATTCGGTGTGGAGTCAACTATCAGGCTAAGTCATCTACTTGGTCGAGAAACCATAATAGGACTGACAATCATCCACATTACTTATCCTTAATACTGGTATCTTTAGAACACACGATTCTGTTTGATACCGTTGACAAAGCCTCACTCCTTGCCGACACGAGTAACATCTTGTATGCGGTTTAGAAAGTAATAACTAGATATACTGAAATGATCTCCTATCACAGAGTCGATCTCACAAATGGGGATGCTCGACATTCCCTTACTAACCATCTAACTTCAATACTCTCTCATTCTTCGTAGGCCACGATCTCTACGAAGTACCCATAGTCTCCAATCGAGACTCTAAGACTCAGCTCAACATCAATGCGGGACTACTATCTCGCCATCTCGAGAAAATCTCACATGTGGAAAAGGAAACTATTCGACAAGCCTCTCACATCGAGGGTTGTTTATTAGGGGATTCACACAACAGTTCGAAAGATCAACATACTATTTGGCCAAGAATACTAATTCAATGGCCCAAGGGTACAAGGTCTGTCCGGGTTTTCATGCACTGTCACCCAAGGGGTGGCACACATGCTTGCGCTGCATATGCGGGGCGCTGGGACGCGTGTATGTAGCCACTCGGAGACTAGCTGCAAGGTTGCATTTGGTCGTGAGCACTAGCTTGGGGATTTCGTGCGTCTGGTGATGGAGGCAGCAATACTCGTGCGAGTCAACAGTTGGCCCTGCAATTGGCCTCACGTCTCTCAGCACAAGCATGCGTGCCCGACCACCACTTCGCGTGCTACACCCAGCCAGGGTTGGCATTCGGTTCAAGGTACATACCAGAAATTTCAATTTCGGGGTTCATAATTTCTTAGGTACTCATATAGGAAAAATGTTTCTCCACAAGGCTTCCAAAACTACTAAAGTTTGGGTTTAACAACAATTTCCCAAAGGAATCGAACATTGGCATCACTGCTAGGAATAATCCTAACTCGGCGGTCATCTCTGAACAATAGAATGGTTAGCTCGCTTGACTCTTCCTACTAACAGTGTCAGCCGTCAC
This sequence comes from Striga hermonthica, assembly GCA_902706635.1. Taxonomy (NCBI): domain Eukaryota; kingdom Viridiplantae; phylum Streptophyta; class Magnoliopsida; order Lamiales; family Orobanchaceae; genus Striga; species Striga hermonthica. The sequence goes on from CACSLK010000984.1 coordinate 6,002,680, forward strand.
GACAACTTTTACTCAGGTAGCTAATCGTGTCGGCAGTCCTAAATGAGTTCAACCATGTAGACAACCTATAGCTTCCACACTTCGAGATCTTAGCGTAAAACTTATCTCGTAACTGTTTCCAGTCAACATTATAACACCATCAGATTATGTCATATAGGACACATAAGCATGCACAGTGACAAAAAACTAATTTGTGAAATTTACAACTCAATTTGCAAAAATAATAACACGCAACAATTTTATAATGAATGAAGCTCTCAACACACAAGTCATATGATTCAAGTTGGAAAATGATCCTAGGTCACGCTCCTACAAATTTTATGAAGGCAACTACAACAGTGTCACTTTATCGCATATTTTGTTTTTCAACAAACATTCAAATCATGGTCGCAGTCCAAAATAGAAACATCTAACTTACAAGGACTCAGTAATTCGAGGATATTATTAGCTACAGGCATGATTTCCATTTGATTCAAAAACCACTAGAAATCTAACATAATAATCTACAATTTTTTCTGAAAAACACTTTGGCAAATAATGACATTAGCACTGATTTTAAACATTAAACATTCAATACATATAATCTACTAGAAAATAAGTTGTTCACCTACAGCAATTCAGTAATTCACATATAGCGTAAGCTATAGACCTCATAATCATGTGATTCCAAAATCTGTAACAAGTTAGCACTCAAGACTTGAACTTTTATGTTTAACACTTTCACGTTTAAGCACGATTAATACCCTTAAACAGATCATATATTATCCATATGCGCACAGTCACGGTTTCATAAAACTGGGTGCACAACAAATTTTCAAAAATCATAAAAAAATCATTTCAAATCATTTTTCTAAGATTCTAAAAGCCATAGAAAGATAACAGAATATAATTTATTTCACTAGAAAAAACTCATCTCCAGGAAACGGGTCCTTGAAGGTCAAAACGAGCTCACAACAGAGGTACTGATCACAGAAATTTTTCATACAAATCATGCTCAAACTTCATCAGTTGAATCCCTATTTGTAAAACACTTAAGTAAAACCCTAAAACATGATTTCTAGCATATCATACCATAAACCTCAACATGAATTTCCAGATTTTAACAAAATCACATAAACATGCTTGAACATCAATAATTCACATAATCAGGCATATAATCTCAACATATATATTGATACACAGAGGATAATTTTGTCGCCTACTATATAGTCGAACAATAATGCGAACACGACACTTAGACTTCACTCCCGGTTCTCTTCGACTGGGTACTAACACACATCTGATGATCTTATTGACAGTGGTTCTAATTCTCCGAGTAGTCCCACACACTAGGGACTTACCTGGTTCCTAAACCCTTCTCTCAAAGACACTGAACAGATTCATATAGCGAGAAAATGCTATGGACAGAGCTGAACTCGGTAACAACATACTGAAGACTCACAACGAAGAACCTCTTGAGTCAGATCTATATCACTAGAGTTCAACATTAAAAACTACAGTTCACATAACCTAAGGAGGATAGTTTTCCTAAGCCCCAAAACAACATAATCAGCAAACACATCACAAGTAGTTTTATTGCTACTTATGCAAAACATCATAAGCAGCTTCATTGCTACTCATGCAAAATCATACTAGTTATATTATAAGTAATTTCATTATTACTTATACCAAACATACCTGAGTAGGTGAGGCATGACGAAGACGAGTGGTCAAACACAAGGTCAGAAAGTCACATAATCACATAAAGCAGTCTACAAAAATGTAGACCTCGCTCTGATACCACACTGTATTGCCCCATTTTGATTTTAAAGAAATTCCGGACTTCCAAAAATATCAGCAGAAACATTATTGGAACTCATTTTCGAAATCACGGGCATTACTTAACATTTACATAGATCAAGTCGTGTATGATCTCACGGGGATTCATTACCCGATTTTTCACATGGTTTTCATTAACTGATAAGCAACAATCCACATGATTATTAGCTAAACATCATAGCATGCATAATCGATTCAATATGATACTCAAGTAGCACATAAGACGAGAATATCCAAAGATCCATCATGTTTCCATAAAAAAACTAAACCAACATTTCAAGGCATAAGTTTAAAAAAACAATTCAACATGTCTAAACCAAATAAAGGTTCATAAAAACCCAATAATTATTCAACGAAAGTGGAAGGACAAAACAATAATAAATGACCATCTAATCGTCCTTTCCCTCGTCATGCTCGACACCTGCTTAACCTGCATCCGTGAAGAAACAGGTGGGGGTGAGCACAAATGGAATCCGTGGTGCTCACCACTATGCACGTAAATAACAACATAATGAAACAAGGGGTATGGTCGCAGTATGAACATAAATTAATTCAACATGTCACATCTCCAATCAACACACAAATTCACATTACTCATGTGTACACACCTATCATTAACTACTGCTAGTCTTTTCGAAGGAATCACCATATGTCTTACATTGTCAACCAGACAGTTGGAGTACATGTGGAAGGAATCGCCATGTAACTTACATCGACATACATATCGAAGGCATCGCCATGTGACTTACAACAATATGACCTTTCATTAGGACTTAGGGAGACTGCCTCACAAGAGCACCGTCGAAGGACGTACAACTCAAATCGACGGGGACAACCGTTTGAAGGAGATCCAGCTCACATCGAAGGTTACATGGTTCACATGCATACATTGATCATACCAACTCAACAACAAATAAACCATTTACGACATATAAATTTTAGAATAACAACCCACCTGATTATCGAAATGGTAAATTCACACAAAGCAAGCAATTTTAGGTCGAGAATTCAGATCGTCGAACCTACATTTATCAAGATAGCCCTATAAATAACTATCCAACACATGAACACACTTATAAAAACATTCACTTGATTCAACTCAGCTCATATAAGTCATATAAGTACGCATTTAAAAAGTAAACCCTATTTCCGACAACATGAGTTTTTCAAAACTTAACCCGCACAATGTTTTTAAAATAAACATAACTTGCAGCACACATGCCATATCAATGTAATTCCAATTTCATATGAACTCTAAGACATGCAGCTACAACTCTTATGCAGACATCGATAACAGATAAGGTCATTTATTAGGAGATAATTTGACAAACATTCATAACAGAGTTGCAGTCAGAAAACTGAAATTATACTACATAGAGAGCTTCAGTAATTATCATATAATTCATGCTAAACCTTCAAACGTCATGATTAAGAAACCAATAGACAACTAAGAGGTAAGGTTACAACTTTGATGCAGACCATGTTTCAGTTTTAGCACATATATACATCGAAAACATGTTGGACATTTAGTATATACTTGTTGTCCGGTTTACTGAAAACTGCTTGCACAATCTTTTTGTGAAAGTCATATCTCACTCAACGTAAATCAGATTTTCAAAATTCCAAAGCCCACTGAAAGATAACATGATAAACTACAATTCATATGCAGAACATATTTCAGAAAACTAATTATTGATGGTCATAACAGAGGCACAAACTAGACCGTAAAAATGTGATTAATCATGACATATGTTATTCAAAAATTCGAAAAGGCCACCGATCGATTTTCTAAATTCACGAAACTTTCCAGATCATTTATAAACATCAAATAGAGTCCAAATTCACAAGGATTCATGAGTTTGTTCAAGATTTAACAAGGGTATATCAATAATTTCTCAATAACAATTTAATTCAACAATTAACATATAGGTTCATCTCCAAATCATCAAGTTCCAATAAAAACTCAACCAAGGCATAACATATAATATGAAAACACATAAAAATAGAGGGTTTCAGCCATCAAATACGACAACTAAGCGTAACTCGCGGCCGCGGGCTTCATCTCGCGATCGGTGGAGGGGGAATCGCCGGGTGCTGCGATGGTCGGGCGTGGTGGCGTGGCACGGTGCCGCAGGACCTTCACGATGCCATGGAGTGATCGGCTTGAGAGTGGCGATTAGATGAGAATTTTTAGCGAGGGATGAGAAGGGTTTTCTTTTCTTACGAGAGAGAAGTGAGATGAGAAGGGTTTTACGTAAAAATAGAAGGGAAGGAATGTTGAACCCATATATATAAACTTAGGGTACAAAGCTTGCCAACCAAGCTAAGTGAAAAGGGGCCGGGCGCGAGTGCAAGTTCGGGCCGATGTCACGGGGCTGGGTCTCCTCTTCTTTCGACTCTCGTTCAACTTAATTAATTACTAAGCTCGATTCGATCGCACGACGTCTGGGATAATTAAATAAAATACAACCGACCATATATATATATATCAAAATACCATTCATTAATAATTGGCAATTAATAACAATTAAGCAATTAATAATAATGACAATAATAATAATGCAATAATAAAATAATATCCGAAAAGTCCATCAAATCCAATAATCGAATGGGGCGCTACAGTGCTAGAATTAATTTTTCAGACTTTAGATATTTTAGTCAAAGATTTTTAGAGGAGTTTGAAAAAAGGTTAAGAAAGAAAGGAAATTAATAAATTTTGAAAGAGAAACCCGAAGAGTTAATCGAGAAATTAATTAACCAAACGAAGTAATTATCTTGCTAAGAAAATATATTAAAGTTAGATAAGAAAATAAGATTTAAAAAGAAGTTAAGTCAAGCGAGCCATCGGTCCAGTTATGAGCCGGTCTGGGCCGATCTCCGAGGTTTCGGTTCGAGCGTGAACCGAGACTTTATAAGTTCCGAACAGAGTCACCCGAGTTAAATTACAAACGTAGTTTCGAACTTCTGAAAAATTATCCGAGAACCTTAGTCAACATGTAATTAAATTATTTGGGCTTATTAAACATATTATTCTCAGCAAGCCCATAAAAGATGTCAAAAGAATAAGTTAAGAAAATAAGAGAAGTTAAGTAAAAACCAAACAAACAAGCAAGTTAAGCAAGAAACGAAAAGCTAAGTAAGAAGGAGAAAAGCAAAGAACAAATAAAAAAAAAGTTTACTAGTGAAGCAAAAACATTTAGAAAATAATTGCTTAAATTTTTGTAGCTTAAGGAGAGTCGAGCCTTCGTCAGCTACGAGCATTCCAACACTTGTGCTATAAGTCCAATCAGGTGGGGACCCTGTTCAGGGTATTACATCGTCTATAATTGCGTTACCATGTATGAGGTATGTGTGTGAGTATTTCCCCTAGTATGGGAAAGTTAGATCGACTGGAGGGAGGCTCAATGACCTTAATTCAGGTTTTGATGGTACCAGTGAGCTTTATATTATCCCATCAGAGTGTGCACGTGATTACCGACCAGTTCACTGGGATATAATCAGAGTTCAGTTAGATGCATATATGTCAATTTCATGATATTGTTATTATAGTGGTTGTTTATTCAGTGCCGGTTTCTGCAGAGCATAGTGGTTTTGATCGCGCCCCCACTCTTTATTTTTTTTAGGTGATGGAATCCAGCGTGGCGAGCGAGCTAGGTGGTGGTGGTGGTCCAATAATAAACATGTTTTGAAAAACAAATATCAATCCAGTTTTCAGAAAGCAAGATAGTAAGTAAAGTAACATCCCGCGAGTAAGTTAAAGAGTTTTCAAAAAGTTTAAGCAGTATTTTCGAAAATAAAACACAAAAAATGTACTCTGATTTTCGTAAATTCAATAATAGCAAAGCGGTGTGTTACTGTTTGGATATGCATGTTTTATATATTTTTGCACAAAATAAATTTATGTAGCATTTTCAAGAACATTTTAGCTATTAATTCTATACCTGTTATATAACATTTTTGGTACTATTTGGATAGGTATGTTTTATATATTTTTTCACAAAATTAAATTTATGTAGAATTTTCAATAAGTTAGTGTAGCAAAATTGTATTACATAATATTAACTTATTTTTTTTAATTTATAAATATTACTTAATATCACATCCTTGTTTATTAATAAATTTTAAAGTGGTTTTAGCCTTAAAAACTATTCCAGATAAGGCGGATTTTGAATTGTTGAGAACGTGTTTGTATAAAAGGAATCGGCTCAAAATGTGAGTTTTTTTTTTTAACCACAATTAATTTTGATTTTATATTAAAATAATATTTAAAATAAAATAATTAAACTTGATTTGATGTAAAAGTAGAAGATCGATGGTGTGGACGGATTGCTAGTTAAAATTATGTGAAAAAAGTAATAATAAATTAAAGTTGATGTGATGTATAAAAATAATAAGTTGATATTATTCAGTTATATTAATAACATTGAAAGTAGTTTACTTAGTTGAAAGTTGAATTAAACTTTAAGGATGAATTGAGTATGAATTGAAATTTTTCATAGCTCTTATTATTCTTTTTGAACAAGGAAAAGGAAAATGGGGACGCACGAGGCTCAAAAAGACTCGGAAAAAGGAAGCAGATCTAAATGCTCAAACCTCTCCATATATATAGGATTTACTATTTCCAGATATATATTATATTATTGAAAATATTGGGTTGCGTCTTTCTTCTCTCTCTCTCTCTTACTTTTTCTGTTATTTACCAAGAGATCCTTCGCCGCCATGTGCAAATTCTGTCTCTGAAGATTTCGAGTTTCACCTTCTTGCTTGCATGTGGATTATATTTAATTTTGCTTCCTTTCATCTGTATAACAGTGAAGACTCACTGTGAAAGATCACTTCTTTAGTAATTCGGGGCTTTTTTCTGCGCCATCAAGCAGGTTGGTTGTTGACCCTTTTCTTTACTGAATCGATTTATTTATTATTAATGGTATTGTCTGCGGAAATTCGATATCTTTTTGGGTTTAACTTATTCTATTTTTTTTTTTTTTTTTT
>CACSLK010000984.1:6037281-6048944 GCA_902706635.1 Striga hermonthica
CACCTTGAGACTTAGTCCTTCTTAAGGAAGGTTGACCCCCATATTCTCTCCCCTCACATTCATCCACTCTCATTCCACTCTTGTGCAATTTTCGTCCAAGTTCATTCATCTTCTTCTTAGAACCCTTCCCTTCAACTTGCAAAAGTTTGGCTCGGAAATATCTCCCCAAATATCTACCGGAGATCCTCCTCGCCACTCGCTGCCGATGCGCCGCGCCTTTCCTCCGCAACCTGCACCACGTCCGGCCATCATCCACGGTCCAAGGAATTTCGCGAGGATCCCTAGACGTTCCCCAACGCCGAGCAAACCACGCGCCCATACTCTCCTTTCTCCCCTTGGTGTTTGGTAGATTGTTGAACTGGTTCATGTGTTGTAGTTGAGATTATTTCGGTTTGTTGGTTTCGTATATTTCATTTTTTCCATTCATGATTTTATCGTGGGATTTGGAACTCTTGTGGTGTTATCGTTGTGTTTAAAATCGTGTAATAATCAAACCTTGTTGCTGCATTTAATCTCATGTGATTGCATGGTGCTCACTTGATCTAGTGGTGATGTTTATGATATTGAGATTTGATGTTGAAATTCCATTGGGATTTACATGTTAAATCATGTTTCTGTTGTTCTGTTGTGCCTCCATTTAGGCCATCAGAAACCTGTTATTTGAAGTTGTAATCTTCATATGAAATGTAGTATTTTCGGTTGGCTTTCTCTGGGATTTAGAATTTCATAAATCCGATTTATATCGAGTGGGATATGATTTTTACAAAATTATTGCGCGAACAGTTTCTGTAAAATCCCGGCAGCATATGTGTTAAATATATGACCTGTTTATTGTGTCTTAACGTGCTCAATTGAGTTTGTAATATTCATAAAAGTTAAGGTCTATTTCTTAGCTTTCTTATGAGATAAGATTCATGCTGATATGATGTATGTGGCTTGAGTTAGGTTAAATTGAGTTAGGACATGCATGATGTGAGTTTTGAACTTTTGGCAGAAAACTTTACACTATCTTAATGACCTTATCTGCTTTTGTTGTAGGACTGTCTCTTAGCTTTCTAAGCATGCAAGAATCATGTCATTTGAAGATCTGTAGCATGATTTAGATGATGAATAATGAATTGCTGTTTATATCATAAATTAGTCTCTAGCAGATTTTGTGAATCAAATGTTTTGTGTTTAAACTCATTGATAATGTCATTATTTTTCAATTTAATCTTCTGCAAAGTTGTAGATATTTGAGTTATCTGCCATGTGGTTTTTGAATCTCATTAAAAGGATGTATGTAGCTCTAGTTATCTAGCAATTACTGAAGTCAGGTCATTTGCATGTTCTCAATTTTTTACTGTAACTCTATTTTGGATGTTTGCTAAACTATCACCTGCTAAATGCCGTTATTTGTTTTTGAGTTCTGCATAAAAGTTGTAGATGTATGCCTTATGTTTAATTTGAGACTTGAATCATGTTCATGTGAATTATGTGTTGAAAGTTATGTTGATTTTAAAAACGATGCGCGAGTTAAGTTTGGAAAACTCTTGTTATATGTTTGGAAATGAAGTGTTCGTTTTGCATGCATGCTAACATGACTTATGTGAGCTGAGTAGATTGTTAGATGGCTTTTTTGTGTGTTTTTCCCCTTTGGTTTGAGTCGAGTCGAGTCGAATGTTTTATAATTCCACGAGAATTTCCCACGAGCCACTTAGTCGACGTGTTTCGACTAAGTTTGTGTGATCGTTGGATTTGTTGTAATCGATAGGTTATCTTGATTTCGTGTAGGTGTTTCTAGGTGTTGACCTAAAATCCTATCTTTTCGAGCCTTGTGTGTGATATATCGCTGCTTTCAGGTGGATACATTTACATTGTGTCTATTCGCACTCGTTATTTCGTATAAATGTTCGTCTCACAACACAACATTTACGAAAGAGAGTTCCTATTCCACGATATATCCACGAAACACAACACAACGAAAGAAATCGAGAATAACCATCCGCAACCAACGTGTTTTGATCAAACGAACACATAATCAACCAATAATTTCAACACGAGAAAAAAAAAACAAGAAAATAAATAAGGTTCATCTGATTACCTTCCTTCGAGGATTTACAAGCTCGGTCGGTGGCGGACCAAACAAACAAAAGAACTGACACTCCAGGTACGGTTCGAATTTGCTCGAACATGAACGGAAAGGCAACTCGACGTCTGCTGCGTGAAATCCAACGACAAACGGTGAGTGAACACGTCCAGCTATCCCTCGTGAATGACTAAAAACGAAAGACGAAAGGCCTCAGACGGTTCTCGGCTCTCGGCTAAGGGTCTGCCCGCCTCTCGGTTCGATGACGAACCAGCTGGCGGCAGGGCTGCTGCTACTTCTCGACAAGGGGCTCGAGTTACGACTGTCGTTGTTGGCATCACAAAACAACCGCCTAGCTAAAGAAGAAACCGGCCACTGCTCACTGACAAGGACGACCTCGATGACCGCTGCTGCTTCTATTTCGGTCGGGAACCTACTGCTCGAAAAAAGAAAATCGACGGCAGTGGCTTCGTGAAGTCGCCGACGTGAATAGAGGCTGCTGCTTCCATTTCTTCTCGCTATGAACTCACGGCAGGCCGCAAGCTGTTCACCACGTGCGTGAATGGTGTGGCCGAGAATAAAAACTAGCGACGGTTCGGCTGATGTGAACAAAAGCGGCTGACGGTTTTTGGCTGAGGAAAACTCACGGTCGGAGGGATGAAGATGCTGAGGATTTGGGTTGAGTGAACGGGCACGACCTCTATGGCTTCTCGAACAAGATCAACGCTGCTCTGATGGTGGCTGAGATGAGAGGACGCCGGATATCGAGCTTCGATCGCTGGAAACAATGGCGCCTGAACTTGCAGGCGACTACTATTATATTATTTTATTTTATTTTTAAAACGAGGACTACAGCTGCTACGAGGGAGAGAGTATTTGAATGCATCTAGGGAGAGACGTATTGTTGTGGCCGAGATACATGAGGCGGATGGGCGAGAACGGGCGAGGAAAATTCTCAAAAAGATCGCAACAGAAATATGAACGGGACGACTCGGTCTATGAAGAAGAAAGAGGAACAGGCCGTGAGATTTGAAAGAATTACACACATAGAACTCTGTCTATGGATATTTACATATATATAAGTGCTGCAAAATATTAATCAAAACAGGATGAAAAAGTGAATTTTATTTTATTTGTACGAGATTTTGATTTCTCTCACCGTCCGTTTATCTCTCTTTCTCTCTCTCTCCCTCTCTCCATATATTAATCATGGCATTAAGATAAATTCACGCATGAAAAATGGTTGCTTCTCTCTCCAAATCTGTTTCTCTCTCCAATTGTTTCTCTTTCCAATAAGTCTATTTCTCTCACAAAAATAAAAACTATGCCATTAATAAAAACCATGCCATTGATGATAGCTACAAATTCATTTCTATCTCCAAAATTCGTTGCTTTTATTTCCAAGAAATTTGTTTCTCTCACCAAAAATAATAACCATGCCATTAATATGCCCGTCAAAATATGAGTTAGTGAAATTGATCGTGAAAATATGTTCAGATATATTGTATATATACAGAAGATAAACAACATATAATCAACGGCATGTAAATTAACCGTATAGTTATGCGTAAGATAAACAATATATAAACAATACTAAAACGAGATAGAACACAATACACAATTTTAAATGACTGCAAAACCTCCTTTGATATCAGGGATTGGAAAGCAAAAAAAAATCAGATAAAATTGTTCTTTGTGAAATCTCCTTCTATTAAAAAAATTCAGATATACTATACATATACTGCATAATAACCACAAAATATGTGTTCAGATATATTGTATATATACATCAAATAAACACGATCTGACAGTTCTCTAATATTAACTATATAATTATACATAAGATAAACAACATATAAATAATTCTGAAACTGTGTAAAAACATAATACACCTTGGCATTCAAAAAAATGAGATTAAAAAAATTGAGATTGTAAACAATCGAGATTTGACTTGGCTTGGGGCTTTATGGATATTTACGCGACCAAACGATCTTCTTCACGCGACCAACATCCTCTTGCGACCCAGCCACACCAGCACGGCGATCCGGCCAGCCCCAAAAACATTCCAGCCGCGTGCGCCGGTCAGCACCAAAAAATCCGGCCACTCCAGCACCTGTCTTTGGCCTCTCACTTTCAGCCTCCCCATGTAATTCCCTTCTTTCGACACTGACCTTCGACGGGAACTCCTAAAATCATTTCCTCCTCAATTTCGTAAGATTCATGCTATTTCTCTTGAAATTTAAATTAATTGTGAGAGAGAGTATTGCTATAAAGTTCAAGAGAGAAGAAAGTTCAAGAGAGAGAAAGTGGGAGAGAGAGAGAGATAGAATGGGGTTGCGTTGGGATATTAAATCTTAAGAGAGAGAGAGAAAGTGGGAGAGAGAGAGAGAGAGAGAGAGTGGGGTTTTGTTGGAATATTAAATCTCAATCGTATTTGTGATGAAAATTTTAACATTTCGTATTTTTAATATTATTTGTCAAACCATTAGTAGAGAGAGTAATTTTCTCGTGAGATTTAACTCCTCTTGGGCCAAGGTTGATTACTTCATTTGGGCCAAATTAAAACAATTTGGGCTCGGAAAACTTCATGTCAAAAATTGGGCTAATAATATTTAATGAATTTTGGGCCATAAATTATAAGCTTGAACTATCAAGGTCCAAATAAAATGCCAAAGAAAAAAGGTGCTAGAATTAAATTACAATTGAGCCGAAATTTTTATATCCGAGGAATATCGAACAATTCGATTGACGAAAATTAAATATAATAATACGACTTATCATATTAACTAGACGACATCTAATTAAATAATAATAAGTGTAACCGAAAACTGTCGAGAAATTACCGAACTATACGCAATTACATTAAATAAAATAACACACAATAATTTAAATAATCAGAAAAATCCATATTCGAACGGGGGCACGTAAAGAGAAATATAAATAATGAGAGAGGGGCCTTAAATAGACATCACACGCATAGGGTTCAGGGCGGTTTAATGTCATTGGGTTGATTTTGAACCAACATGGCCTGGCATTAGGCTCAACATGGCCATGTCAGAAGAGTACGTTTGGAAGTGGTTTGGCTTTAACAGACTTAAGGCTCAGTTCGATTTGGTCGCGAGAAATAATTAAAAACGGATATAAGTTCGGTACACCCGATTAATTTGGAAATTCGAACGACTATCGATAAAATAAAATCGAATGGGATAATCAACATAAAATTGAACGAACTATATATTATATTATTCACTCAATAATATAATATATTAACCATTTAATCAAGGCATAGAAATAATAAAAATAAAATGCCAACAATTAAAATAAAATCGAAAACACCCAATATTATTCGAACGGATTAGAATGAAGATATCCACAAACGTCCAATAGTTACCAACGAGCGTCTTAGTATTTGTCATTACATTCCCCCTTAAGATAATATATATCCCAAATAAATATAGAAAAGCATGCTTAACGTTGAAATGAAACGGAATATGAACCAGTATTTGGATCTTTGACAGCTTTGAAGTTGTCAACGCTCATTCCAAAACGGCCCAGAATGGAATTCCCCATTTCTTTCAATTTTCCTACAATGACACAGTAAATCCACTTTGCTTGAGGATCACTAAAAAGGCAAAGCATATATATCCAACAAGGAAGTTATGATATAACGTTACTACATGTTGCAAACGTATACAACGACAATCACATTACCCACTTCTATGCAAAGTTAGACGTTAAGAAACAATTGCCTGTAGCAACGAGAAAACGAATATGGATATGAAAGGGTGATTAGAGATGAGACGAAAATACATGGAAATAGTAAAGTGAAAATTGATGGCGAATGAAGACTGGATAACATAATGAGAAGTGTAATTCATGAAAAAAATCTAGAGAATCCATCTCTATATGCAAGCAGTTGAGAGTACATCTCAGCTTCTAATTGCAATAATTTAAGGAGTCATATAAATCAAGTGCCAAGTATTCAATCAAAGTTCAATGAAACTGGCATTATGATGATAAAAGGAGCCTAGATACCCCAATAAAAACTCAAGGATCAAAAGCAGGATAAACAATCAAGAACATATAGTACATGCAGCGATAAGGAAACCTTTAGCTCACCAATCATCTCTTCTTTCATTTTCTCTCTCTTTTCATCAGCTAATGGCTTCAAACGAATGATATTTCTCCTTGCTTGGTCATTTGAAGGATCCAATTCTAAGATCTTAGTCATGTCTGCAAGTAAGGAAACACAAAAATCAGAAACAAGAAAAAAACCGAAATCAGCAATAAGGATGAATCCGCCTCGGGAACTACAGAGACACCATGTGCTGATAAAAACAGAAATCCAAATTCAAGCACGCACCCATCCCCGGGAAAATAATATCATAGTCACATAAGTTTGGTGCTAAAGAAGCGTAAATTATGGCCCGACAGCCAAAATTCATTTACAAATCTGGCTAGAAACAACTACTGTAGATTATTTCTTGCTTCTATGAAGTAACTCTGGATGTGGAAATACCAGCAATGGACTCTTCATACTGCTCAAGCTTTTCGCGAGCCTCTCCTCTTCTTAATAGAGCCTTAATGTATGTTGGATTCAGCTCCAACGCCTTGGTACACTCTTTGACCGTCTCCTCAAGTTTCCCCTGAACACATAAGCAGCAGGAAAATAACTTTAGTTTGAATTTCCAGGTTATTAGAATCAGATGGAAATCACATAGAAAAAAAATGTAGAGCACATACAAGAAGATACTCTATATGACATATTGGCATTAGATCTCAGTGGTTTCCAACCATACACCCCTTGTTTCACTGGTGTCACACGATTCCATTTTACTTCTACAAATATCATCTTGATGGAATACAAGATCATCATGAGATGATTAATGGTGGTAACACCGATAGTTTTAGTAGAGAATGAGGTTAGTTTACATTGAGTTTACGCAATTAGGGAAAACTTGATTCTATGTGTAATTGATAGAATTGCAAATTAGTACTTAATGATGTTCAGCCACAATCTCTTTCTCCCCTTTCCCCATCTAATGCTTGAAATCATGATGGTGAATGTACAAATGAATCAACCCACGCAGGATTAACATATTTATTTTTCAGACAAATAAACTAAACCTTTGAAGCTAAATTACTGTCTACTTATAAGTTGTCGCTGTAGTGTTCAAAGGAACAGTTGCCCAGGAAAATAAATTTCCGCAATGATTCGTGGTATACTGGTATTATACTATTTCCTGTTCCCCTTCCCTAAATGACATGGACATATTAAAGCAAATATATGGAAACTATTCCCGACATAAGTGGATAAAACAGACAATTCCTTATAGGTATACTACTTTAACCTCATGGTTAGCAACTTAGCATAAACCCCCCATCCCGCTCACAAAAAAGCCACTAAATTTAAGCGGCCTCATCAGTCATAAATGGTGGACAGGGTTATAAAATTCGATCCAATATTTAACGCAATAACATGTTCAATGTGTATCAATGCGACAATGCCAGGTGGCATGAATGCTTTCACATATCTCAGCAAACTCTGACAGCATCTTCCTCTGTCACTTTACAAAGAACTAATCTGTGAGATGCTCTTCACGCAGCACAATAAGAAAATGCATAAAACGGAAACCTTAATGGGAACTTAATCAATGTGTGGGAGTCCTATTAAATCCCTAATGTCCCAAATTTCAAACCTAGGTGCCATGTTTGAGGGTGATAGAAGAAGAATCACTTGGGTGAGGGATTTGTTGTTGCAAGAAAGTAAGGTTGTATGATTCTGATTTAATTCTGCTTGTGCTCAGAATAGGCTTCAGGTACAAACTCATTCCTTCAGTGATTGGTGGCTAGAAATTGCTTGTGCTCAGAATACCAAAAACATCAAAGATAGGATAAGTTCATCAACTTACCTTCTTTGGTGGCTTTGGAAAACAAGGAATGAGTGGCTGTTTGAAAATAGTTGGATTTCACAGGTTGAGCTGGTAGACAAGGTAATGTTGGAATGGAAGGAGTTCAATGCTATAGTGATTGATGAGTTCTAAGATCTCCAGCAGAAAATGAGAAGACCAAACAGACTGAATGGGAAATTTTATTCGTACGGCAGATTTTTTTTTTTTTTTTTTTTTTTTCTGTCAGTGCTTCACTCCCAGAAGTAGTTTGCAGGTGACCGAGGGTTTAGCTAAGAAAGATGCATATCTGATCAAAGAATGGTGCCAAACCGCCAGGTTCTATAGCACTGCTCTTGCAACTGAAATGGCAAACATTAGATGGCTGCTGGATGAGGCAAGAAAAGAAGGCTGGAAGGAGATAGTGTGTTGGATTAGAAACAAGACTTTAGCAGATTCTTTGAACCAGAGATTGATGTTTGATTTAGAGATCAACGTATTTACCTAGGACATCTTTTTTCTTGCTAGTTTCTTCTCCTCTTGTGTGTTGGTAGTAGTTTCTGATTCTTAGTCTGGTGTTTGTTAGTAGGTGTTGGTCTATGAGCAGGGGTGTTGCTTGTTTACCCTCGGTGCTCGTTTTACGAGTTTAATAGATGGTTTTATCGTTTGAAAAAAAAAAAAAACAAAAAAAACAAACTTAAGTATAATCATGATAAATGTTCTAATGTTCAATCAGTGGAGAAACATACAAGTTTAGCGAAACAAGCAGCTCTGTTTGCATGACATATAGACCGTATTTCACTAGATGACGGAGCATCTGGTGAAACTTGTATAGCAATCTCATACTTGGACAATGCCTCTTCATACTCCCCAGCTTTAAACAATGAATTCCCCTCAAGTTTTGCATCATTGGCTTTGGCTAACCTTTTCTACTTCAAGGAAAGAAAAGAAAAGTCAGTCACAGGCTAAGGAATTGCAGAGCTTGGCTCAAAGAAACAACAGAGAAGAAGAAAAATCAATGAGAAATAACACCAATTATATTTTGAATCAATGCCAGGGCTGCTTGCCTAACTGTTACTCAGTCACAAAAGTCATACTAAAACAGCAAAACAGACCATCCAGAGACAGTACATCGGTAACATGTATTTCTAATACGATCCCACATGGTTCACTTGAATCAATCAAAGCAAATTTAAGCCGCAATTACAGTTCACATATCTCTTCTTTCTTTATTGAATCCAAGTTAACTCGCAGCCCAACATTTGAAGGGAAAAGGAACGAAAAGCTAGCCATTACCTCATTCGCTTCAGTCTCGGTGGTTTCAGTCTTCCCTTCTCCTTCGTTGATCTCACGACTGACATCGTCTACGTTTTTAACACTGCTTAAATCATTACGATTGTCGGGGACATTGTCTTTATCGGAATCATTTAGCTCGGAATCACTGGCAGTCTCGTATCCATCGGAACAGTGCCCCGACGGCGCAGCCGCCTCCGGGTTTGGCTGTGATCTGGAGACGCTTTCACTGGCGGATTCTTCCTCTATCACCGCCATGTCTTATCGGAGAAAAGTAGGTAATAATTTTGAGAATATAATAGTTTTATGGCGATTCTAGAAATACAAAGTCTTCCTGAGGTATGTTTGGTTCTAAAGGAGAGGAGGGATTTTAACAATGTTATGAGTGAATCTATTTATTCAATCGTTCATTGGTCCGACCAGTGATTGAACCGGTGGTATTTAATTTATTAATATTTTTAAATATTTTATATTTTTAAGTATTAAATTACATATACAAAACATTATAAATAGTCAAAATAGAAGCTTCTATACTATTTCAACCACTAAATACAATATAAAATCTTCAAATATATTCAATTCATTAATCTATTAATATATAATAAAGATTAACATAATTTACTTTTAGAAACATTTTCCCCCTAATTTCATTAATTATGCCTAAAAATAGTAAATTAAAAAAAATAATATAATTAATGTACATAATCTTTTTAGTCAAATATTTATTGTTATTACCTTTATTAGTTGAATTTAAATTTAGGATGATATAGTTTTATGGAAACAAATATAGGGGTATTATAGAAACTTTCGAAATTTTTAGTTTAAATATATGGACTTGATTGAGCAATTATATAGAATATCGTTAATCTTTATATCCATATTATATTTCTTATATTGAGTAAAACATAATAAATTAATACTTATGTTATATTTTTCATACATCTTTTTGTTGGCATAGTGAAGTTGCAAGATTATTTTTCTTCGTAGACAAGATAACCAAATATAAAAATATAAATAACATTTATGTGCCGCTCAAAAATATTTTGGACAAAATGTAGAAATGACTTTTAGAAATTACTTAATTAATTTATGGTATAAAGTTGACAAAATTAATAAATCCAATTTTGGTATAAAGTTGATGATTTTATTTTAAGTATCTGATAGTCATTTTTATCTTTTCGTAAAAAATGTGTTGTTAATAATAAATGTCTGATTTTGTGGTATAAAGTGGGTGATTTACTTTTGGTACGAAATGTTCGAATTTAAATAGTATGAATTTTATTTGGAATGGATAGAAGTATATTTGAAATTACTTAAAACAAAATAAGAGCATTTACAATGCATAAATGTTATTATCACATAAATTTTGACAAATGTCAATTGTTTATATGGATTGTGTACCACATAAGATAATTCTTAAGTTCACAACTTTAAATCTAAAAAATTATCTGCGTGCACAATGGATCAAATATAATATTGTCAATTGGCAAAAATAAAAATAAAATTTCAATAAGAAACAAAAAAAATTAATAATAAGATATTTTGAAAATGGTAATAATATTTATCTCTCATCTCTCAATTGGTTGATTAGAATGTAAAATAAAATGTGGATGAACCACATTCTTATAAAATCAAAGTGATGTGATTCTTAAAATTTAGCATATTCGCATAATAATTTGTCATAATATATTGATGATAATTCGACAAATTGATATATTTCTCTAGAAAATTGTCATGATCTTTGAAGAAACATTGGTTAATAAAATTTAAAATTAGTAATTTATTTCTACAGATTAATTGATAATTTTGAATGATAAGGTAACTGACAACAAATCTAAAAAAAATGCGAGATATATAGAATACATATATATAATACATGAAATATATACAAAAAAAGTTTATTTGTGTAGTCCAAATTTAGGTTCTAAATTTAAAGATCAAATAAGTAATTATTCATAACTTATGCTAATTAACTTGGATGCAAATGAATTATTCAATTATTTATAGTTTAATAAATTATTCAACTACTTACTTTTTTTGATTTGGACAGGTCATACGAAAATAAATTCATTATAGTTAATGAAACTGTTGTTATGCGAAATTGTAACAACATAAATGTACACCCCTATTCTGTGAATAATCGGCGTACAATAAATATGAAATTTTTGTGATTTTTGGGAGATGAAGATCTATCCCTTTTTCTTGATTTTTTGGTGTTTCGAGAGGGTGAATTTACTATGTAGAATCATAGCAAGAAGGATTGTGTTAACATAGAATGAAGAATCCATCAGTGGAAGAATGAAAGATAAGAAATTAATGAAGAAGATAACTTGTCAATCCACCGCCTCATTTTTTGGTCATCAGAGAGAGAAGAAAGTAAAGCGCCCCTCAGACGCATCTAATTGCCCATCATA
>CACSLK010000984.1:6054148-6064526 GCA_902706635.1 Striga hermonthica
TGAGGTATGGGGGGATGAATAATTTGTGTAGAATTGTCGGTAGAATTTGCCTATAAAAGGCATTGCAAATGAAGTGAAAAATTGCTCATTGTAGAAGAAGAGAAATATTCAGTATAATTTATTTCTGGTTTCTATTTTGTGTTTTTTATCTTTCCCGTTTTTATAACACGTTATCAGCACGAGCGCTCTACCCGGTCAAGAAAGGTAGGAATATACTAATTATATATGTATGGATATATATTACATAAAATTAGTATATTTTACTGATATACATATTACCATTATTCTTGACAAGTATGGCTATGTCATAGTCAAGGATATGTGGTATGAATATACTAGATATGACATCATTTACATATTACTATTATTATTGGCAAGTAAAGCTATGCCATAGTCAATAATATGTGGTAAGATAATATTATTAAAATTACTTATGAATTACTACTGATTATGAGAAAATAACTTCAAATTATAATAAATGTGCATAATATTATTATTTATATTTAAGACCCAAAAAATGGTTTACACAGTAATGTGGCGTGAAATTTGCAACTGTTTATTCTTGTACCCACCGAAAGATTTATCGAGTAGTGTGGAGTGACGTTTTTATTTGTCTTGTTACTTATATTCACTAAATTGTTCATGTAGTGACTCGGAGAATTTTTAAGGTAATATATATGATTAATTAGTATTTTATAATCATGAATGATTAACTAACAAATATTATACCATTATTTTGTTCCCAACAGCTACTTAACGGCTATAGTGCAACGGCTACTTATCAACCTATATATATATCACACTACATTAACATTCATTCCAAATACTACAATATATTCCCCTCAAAAGAAAAAAAAATGTTTCATCTACTATTTATAATTACCATTATATTGTTTATTATATACGCTTTGGGAATTTTCACGATGATGTATCATACCGCTGAATTTATATTTTATGTATTAGGCTTTTGTATAATGTGTTTCTTATTTGCTTTTCTATATGTTGTGGAGAATTAATGATTGTATATGTAATTTTCTCGAATCTAAGCATTGATGTTTTTATTTTATAGTTATCATGGCAAATTTGGTCAAACTCGAATTTGAGGCTCTCGACATTTCGAGAAAAATTATATTTCATGGACACTAGATGCCGAAATTCATTTGGCCGCAAGGGAATTGGGAGAAACAATAATCTCCCCAAATAATTCATCAATCCAGGATAAAGCTAAAGTAATGATATTTCTGCGACATCATTTGAATGAGGGATTGAAAAATGAATACTTAACTGTGAAAGATCCTGCGGATCTTTGGAAAGATTTAAAAGAAAGATATGATCATCATAAAACTGTAATTCTCCCTCGGGCTCGTTATGAATGGATGCACTTACGCTTCCAAGATTTTAAAACTGTAAACGAGTTCAATTCAGCCATGTTCCGCATTTGCTCGGTATTGAAATTATGCGGAGAAAACATAACTGATTATGATATGCTTGAAAAAACGTCCACATTCCACGCTTCAAACGTGCTTTTGCAGCAACAATACAGAGCAAAAGGCTTTGTGAAATATTCTGAGTTGATTTCTTGCTTGTTGCTAGCCGAACAAAATAATGAGTTGTTGATGGAAAATCATGAATCTAGACCCACGGGGTCTACTGCGGTCCCTGAGGTAAATGCTGTAATATCTAAACAGGGACCCAGAAATGAAAACAGCCAAAATTATGGACGTGGATATAACTCAGGTCGTGGTCGTGGTCGTGGACGTGGTCGTGGATATGGTCTAGATAGAAATTATGGACGAGGCCGAAATTTTTACCCAGGATACAAATCTGGCCGAGGTAATTATCGTGGACATGGAAAAAACGATGCCCAAAATTATGAAAAGGGGAGGAATTTTCATAAAAATTCTGAAAATAATAAAGGGGAAGAAAAATTCGTGTAAAATAACGATGAAAAGGCATGTTATAGATGTGGGAGAAATAACCATTGGGCACGAAATTGTCGAGCCCCACCGCACGTGGTTGAAAGATATCAGGATTCCCAGAAAGCAAAAGAGAAGAATATTGAAACTAATTTTATGGTTGGGGAATCCTCTGAAAATGATGCAGCACGTGTGGATGATGACTATGGCATCGATGACATATTGAAACTGGATTTTTCCGATGCGGCATTTGAGGACAAAGCTGGAAATGACCAAGAAAATAACTGATGATCATGTTTTTGCTTTCTGAGTTTTTATTGTATTGGTGTGTGAACTACTTTTATCTGTATTTCGATTATTGATCAATAATAAATGTTGTTTTCTTTTAGATCATGGATCAGTCTCGAATCCAAAATCAAGATATATGTCTTGAGGATTGTGCCACTACTCATACTATACTCAAGGACAGAAAATATTTTGTTAACTTGAAGTTAAATAAAGCAAACGTAAACACAATATCCGGAAGTGCAAAGATAATTGAGGGTTCTGGAAAAGCCATATTTTTTATGATGGGAGGTACAAAATTTATAGTAAATGATGCGCTATTCTCCCCAAAATCAACAAGAAAATTATTGAGCTTTAAAGATATACGTATAAACGGGTATCACATTGAGACGATGAATAAAGGGGGAGATGAATATCTTTGCATTACCTTAAAACGGGAAATAAATGTGTTTTGGAGAGATTGTCCGCTTTATCCTCGGGTTTATATTACACCCGGATTAATATAATCGAGGCTTATGTTACAACCAATTCAAAGTCGAATGAAACATTTAAACTTTGGCATGATGGACTTGGTCACCCTGGCTCGATAATAATGAGAAGAATTATTAAAAATTCTAGTGGTCATCCATTGAAAAATCAGAGGATAGTGCAAACACATGAATTGACATGTGCCTCATGTTCTCAAGGGAAATTGATACTGAGACCATCACATACTAAAGTCGGACATGAATCACCATTATTTTTGGAAAGGATTCATGGTGATATATGTGGACCTATTCATCCACCTTGTGGTCCATTCAGATACTTTATGGTGTTGATTGATGCCTCTAGTAGATGGTCTCATGTGAGTTTGTTATCAACTAGAAATGTGGCATTTGCTAAATTACCCGCCCAACTTATCAAGTTAAGGGCTCAATTCCCAGATTATATTATCAAAAGGGTCAGACTTGACAATGCTGGTGAGTTTACATCTCAAGCATTTAATGATTATTGTATGGCAGTGGGAATTGATGTTAAACACCCTGTGGCACATGTTCATACTCAAAATGGTCTAGCAGAATCATTAATTAAACGACTGCAGCTCATAGCTAGACCATTGATAATGAGAACAAAACTTCCTCCTTCAGTATGGGGACATGCTATTCTACATGCAGATGATCTAATTCGAATTAGACCAAGTGCATATCATAAATACTCGCCATTACAGTTGGCATACGGTCGAGAACCAAATATTGCACATATAAGAATTTTTGGTTGTGCAGTATATGTACCAATTGCTCCGCCCCAACGTACAAAAATGGGGCCTCAAAGAAGGTTGGGAATATATGTTGGATATGAATCTCCATCAATAATCAAATACCTTGAGCCAAAAATAGGTGATGTTTTTACAGCTCGGTTTGATGATTGTCATTTTAATGAAGAATTGTTTCCTCCCGTAGGTGGGAATGAAAAATCAATTGAGAGAAATATTGAATGGAGAATATCATTACTATCATATCTTGATCCTCCCACCAAACAAAGAGAGCAAGAAGTTCAAAAGATCATGCATCTGCAGAATATTGCAAATCAATTGCCAGATGCATTTACTGATTTAAAAAGGGTGACCAAATAACATGTGGCAGCTGTAACTGCCCCTACTCGAATTGAGATTTCAAAAGAAATGACAAATAATGATGTGCCAAATGAGTCAAAGACACGCTTGAAACGAGGAAGACCAATTGAGTCTAAAGATAAGAATCCTCGAAAGAAAAGAGAAATTCGTGACCCGAATTTGGAAAAGAATCAGGATGATGAAAAAATTTCGGGTCAGAATGAAAATATTGAAATTTCCATCAATTATGTAAATAATGGGAATCTATGGAAGCGTGATGAGATCACAAATATTGATAATGCATTTGCATATATGGTATCAAAAGAAATTAAAAATGAAGTTGAGGATCCTGAACCAAAATTTGTAATTGAATGTCAGAAAAGACATGATTGGGAAAAATGGAAAGGCGCCATCCAAGCCGAGTTAGATTCACTCAATAAACGAAAAGTTTTTGGGCCTATTTCCATTATACAAAAAGGCATAAAACCTATTGGATACAAATGGGTTTTCACCAGAAAGAGAAATGAGAAAAATGAGATCATGAGATATAAAGCTCGCCTTGTTGCACAGGGATTTTCCCAAAGGCCTGGGATCGATTATGATGAGACATATTCACCTGTCATGGATGCAAGTACTTTCAGATACTTAATGAGTTTAGCTGTCCATGAAAATCTTGAAATGCGTCTCATGGATGTTGTAACTGCTTATTTGTATGGATCATTAGACACCGATATATATATATATATGAAAATCCCAGAAGGAATCAAAATGCCCGAAGCACTAAACTCCAAACCTAGAGAGTTATGTGCATTAAAGTTGCAAAGATCATTATATGGCTTGAAACAATCCGGGCGTATGTGGTATAATTGTTTGAGTGAACAATTATTAAAAAGGGGATACTTAAATGATCAAATATGTCCGTGTGTCTTTATAAAGAAATCACATAATGGAGTTGTGATAATAGCTGTCTATGTTGATGACCTTAATATTATTGGGACAACAAATGAAATACAAGAAGCAGTTACCTTTTTGAAAGGCGAATTTGAAATGAAAGATCTCGGAAAAACAAGAAGCAGATATATCTTTTGGTACCAACTTATTAGCAAGATATAACTCGTCACCTACGAGGAGACACTGGAATGGAATCAAGCATATATTCCGTTATCTCCAAGGAACAATCGATCTGGGCTTATTTTACTCAAATGATAAAAAACATGAAATGATCGGTTTTGCAGATGCAGGATATTTATCAGACCCACATAAGACAAGATCTCAGACTGGCTACGTTTTCAGGATTGGTGGAACTGCATTTTCTTGGGGCTCTCAGAAACAAACACTAGTTGCTACATCTTCAAACCATGCTGAAATCATTGCACTGCATGAAGCAACTAGGGAAAGCATCTGGCTCAGAAACATGACTCAACACATCCAACAAGCCAGTGGATTCTCGAATAATAAAGACCCGATGGTGATATTCGAAGACAATGCAGCATGTGTCGCTCAGACCAAAGAAGGATACATCAAGAGTGACAGAACTAAACATATCGCACCAAAGTTCTTCTCATACACTCAAGAGCTTGAAAGGAACAAACAAATCAAGGTTCAATAGATTCGATCAAGTGATAACGCAACAGATTTGTTTACAAAGCCGCTCCCAACTACAATGTTCCGAAAGCATGTCCATAACATTGGAATGAGACATCTTCGAGATTTACACGGATGATAACTCGAGGGGGAGCACGGCTGTACTCTTTTTTCCTTATCTCGGTTTTTTCCCACAAGGTTTTTTCCGGATAAGGTTTTTAATGAGGCAGCATAAACGCATATTGCATAGTGGTTATTCCAAGGGGGAGTGTTAGAAATGTGTGGAATGAACCACTATGCAAAATAGTGACATTCACTATTTGGAGGAATGGGCATATTAAATGAGGTATGGGGGGATGAATAATTTGTGTAGAATTGTCGGTAGAATTTGCCTATAAAAGGCATTGCAAATGAAGTGAAAAATTGCTCATTGTAGAAGAAGAAAAATATTCAGTATAATTTATTTCCGGTTTCTATTTTGTGTTTTTTATCTTTCCCATTTTTATAACAGAATGATTTTTATCATGTATTAGTTACCAAAAAAATCGATCTGATATCTGTAATAATCTATTCTATTTTATCTAACAATATGGAAATGATTTTTACCATATTAAAAAAAAAAACCAATCACAGTCAACATCAACACCGAAAATTAAGGACTGATTTTTAGAATGATTTAAAACTAAAAGAAAATGAATATCAAAATTCATCAATTTTCGAATTTTTAAAATACTTTTCGGAAATGAGAAGTCAAAGTATTTATTGACCAATTTTTTTAAAGTTTCCTTAAATGATTTTTTTATCTCTCTTTTTCAATATATATATATATATATATATATATATATATATATATATATTATTTTGCACTAGTACGAATCCCGTGTGATGCACGGGTAAGAAATATTTATTAGTATTTATAAATAAAAAATATGCATTAAATAATATTTTAAATTAAGAATATTGAATCAATATGTAATACAGTTTACCTATATTAATTTTTAAAAATGTTATACGAAATTTGAATTGTACAAAATTACATAAAATATGTATATTTAAAATTAGTACACAACCCATATAATGCACGTAACTAATAATAAATTATATTATATTCATTTCAAAATAATGTTATTTTTTAAAAAAATTACTCAAAATTTTGATTTGACTACAATGTGATTCAATAAAATAAATGTTTTGGTAAAATTTTATCACATATTTAAAAATCTATGTGAATAATACGTATAATTATAGAACTTATATTATTTCTGTTGATACCTAATTTTGGCCACGCCTATTAAGATAATACACATGGATATGTATTAAATCAATTATTGTATTTTATCTAATTGTTAAGGCCCAAGAATAATACCGCTTGTAATAATATTGGGCCGACAAAAACGAATATAAATACCCCCCTATGATGGGCAATTAGATAAGTCTGAGGGGCGCTTTACTTTCTTCTCTCTCTGATGACCAAAAAATGAGGCGATGGATTGACAAGTTATCTTCTTCATTAATTTCTTATCTTTCATTCTTCCACTGAAGGATTCTTCATTCTATTTTAACACAGTCCTTCTTGCTATGATTCTACATAGTAAATTCACCCTCTCAAAACACCCAAAAATCAAGAAAAAAGGATAGATCTTCATCTCCCAAAAATCACAAAAAATTCATATTTATCGTACGCCGATTATTCACAGAATAGGGGTGTACATTTATGTTGTTACAATTTCGCATAACAGCAGTACCTTGTTGACATGGTTTTTGGTAAACCAGAATATCAGGAATTATCAGCACAAAGTCAGGCAAATTTGAGGACCTTAAGCTCACCAATTTCAAGTGCCATTACATCGGTTACAACAAGCAAAGAACCGACATCGCTGATAAGAAACCGACATCGTTACTTAGCGGACTCACAACGAAATCATTACTCTCGTCCACTCAACCAACATCTTTTAACAGTTGAAACCAGGCCAACCGATATCCATGAGACATGGTTATCAACATTAAGAGGCGGTGACAGCTCAGCACCATCATCATTACTATCATCCAGGTGGTGAACAACGAAATCAAGTGGCAGATGGCCGCCTTTGGCCTCACCGCCGCAATAAATGCGATCACACCTACTTCGTACGGTGGACCACCGTTCTATAAATAGCGGGCTTCACCCTTGGACAAGGGACTTTTTAGACTTTCAGAAATCTTGTAATAAACACCAATGAATTATGACGGGACATGCAAATAAACCGACATCAACGTTACCTGAAATCGACGTCTTTTCTGTTGTTTACTTGACTACTTGTGCTTTCTATACTTTAATCTAATCTAAGATAATGTTGTTAGTTCACACATAACAACAGTTTGGCGCTAGAGGAAGGGCCCGTAATTTGTTCGGGTTAATACTTTGCCGGAACACAGCCGCATCTCTGCTAAAAGATGATGGATCCAACAAGATACAGAAACTCTTATCAGGAACTCTTATCGCAGACACAACAAAAAGAAGCAGCAAGATGCAGGAAAAATATTATTACAAATACTTTTATTTCTTTAATCCGATTCCCTAAGTTGGTCTGCTACGCTATAAAAAAAAATATATTCCTTCATAGGTCTAGTACCTGGTTTCTATTTAGAAATAAATAAGATCACACATACAACAGATGCAAAGTTTGCAGTAGAATAGCAATATGATAGCATGAATTATGGTATCTTCTGATGGAAGAGCAAGCCAATCAAAGAAGTCGATAACATCGCTAACTGCGGCTGGTAATTTCGCCGACTGGAAACATATGAAAATACGTTATGAATCTTACCGCCCAACATCTTGGGGCCCACCCTGTCGTCGAGTCCCCATATTGTAACCATGGCCGACACTTTCTTCACCGACCTCAATCCAGCAGTGCCGGATTTCTCCACAGTCGACCCGAAAAGTGAAGTCCGAGTCTCCTTTTACCAAACCACGATACCTCAACCTCAGTCATCGGCTACACCTTCATAACTGAGGTCTGACTTTATTATATCTTGGACATCCTAAAAGGCAACCGAACTCAGCTACACCTCCGGCCGTCCACATCTTGATTCTCGAAGTACCTCGAAATACATCGAAGTACCTCGAAAACACCTCGCAACGCCACGAAATGCGATCAGGACCAAACTCTTTACAGACAGAGCCATCTTTCTCCCGTTTGCAGCCTAACCTCGAAGTTGGGGCCCAAATTAGTTACAGCAGCCACGACCTACCTCCATGTCGCCGTCACCTGACTTCATCATCCTGACTTCAAATAACACAAGCCCGACCTCATATACGGGCCGACATTGCAAGAAACGACCACCGAACAAACCGGTATCTTGAAGACCGATTTTTCCGACAACTCGATTTTGGTATATCCGACTTCGAGATCTCAGCTGGGGCCCAATCTCCATTTCACAACCACGACCGTCGAACTGTCAGATCGTAGCCGGACCCCCGATATCCATCTATAATATTTGACGGAATTGCACTACCCAGCTGGGCCCAGACCGCAGACTAACTTCTAAAATAAGCCGACGTCGCCGCCTGACTATTGACCGCGACCGACCGAAAAGCTGAAGAGATTTCAACAATATGTACCCGACCTCGTTTTTCTGACTTCAAAGTCGGCCAACATCATAGCTTAAATTTCATGGTGCCACCCGGGCCTGAGTTCAGAGCTCCGCAAAATAGACGACCGAGTTCCGGAGAACAAACCAACGTCTCTATCCGACCTCAGCGCAAACCGACGTCTCAATTCGACCTCAACGCAAACCGACGTCTCAATTCGACCTCAACGCGAACTGACGTCTCTATCCAACTTCAGCGCGCAAATACTTAGGTGTGCCCTGGCACACTTTGTTAGGTGTGCCAAGGCCTTTAGTGAAATACACCTTCTCCAAAAGTGTGTGGGGTAAGTAGGTAAGGATTTTTTTTTTTAAATGGGACATGTGTCTCAATTCTATTGGGCAATGAAATTCATATATCATATTATATAAATTAAATTATCATTCATATTTTGTATCAAAAAATAAAAATAAAAATACCAAAATTCATAATTTTTCATTCTCTACAAATAGAGACCACATTTGATGTTTTTTTAAACATAATTAATTTATCATTTTTTACAATTAATTTATCTTATTAGAAGATTATGACATAAATCTATAATTAGATGAATATGTTACATAGTAAGATGAACATGTTATAGAGTAAGATGAACGTCATAGAATAAGATGAAAATATTACATTTTCACAGATGAAATTTAGATGGACATGTTTTAAAATAAGATGAACGTGTTACATAATAAAATAACATGTATATAATAAGATGAACATGTTACATAATATAATGAACATGTTATAGAATAAGATGAACATGTTACATGCACAATAAGGTGAACATGTTACATAAATAAAATGAACATGTTATAGAATAAGATGAACATGTTACATAATAAAATGAACATGTTATATAATAAAATGAACATGTTACATACACAATAAGGTGAACATGTTACGTAATAAAATGAACATATTAAATAATAAGATGAACATGTTACATGATTAAATGAAGATGTTACAGAATAAGATGAACATGTTACATACACAATAAAGTGAACATGTTACAAAATAAGATGAATATGTATTGTTTCAATCTACAATCTGTAACATGTTCATCATATTTGAAAGCATATTCATTTTATTATGTAACATGTTCATTATATGTCAGTATAATAAAATAATGACGAAAAATTATGAAAAATTATGAAAAAAGGAAAAATTAGTTGTGTTCAAAAACCTATCAAATGTGGTCTCTATTTATAGATAATGAAAAATTATGAATTTTGGTACTTTTATTTTATTTTTGAAATATAAATAATTAATGATATTTTAATTTATGTAATATGTCCCATTTTTCAATTAAAAAGGAAAATTGGGGATGTGTGTTGGTGTTATATACTTAAGCTTTGCTTTAGTGGATATTACACTTGTTAT
>CACSLK010000984.1:6158011-6170561 GCA_902706635.1 Striga hermonthica
AAGATTTTATCGACCAACCTTTGATACGTGGCGCCCGCATTCTTCAGGCCGAAGGGCATAACCACGTAACAATAGGTTCCTCGACTCGTTAAAAAACTCACCCGCTTCCTGTCCTCTCTCGCAAAGGGAATTCGGTGATATCCCTGGGAGGCATCCATCAGGCTTAGCAGTTCGCACCCCGCTGTTGAGTCGACCAGCTGGTCGATTCTGGGTAGTGGGTATAAGTCCTTTGGGCATGCTTTGTTTAGATCACGAAAATCAATGCACATCCTCCATTTTCCCTCCGCCTTCGACACCATCACCGTATTCGACAACCATTCAGGGAACTGGATCTCCTTGATATGCCCTGCTCCCAATAGTTTCTCAACCTCCTTCTCAATGATTTTGTCCATCTCTGCCCCATGGTGCCTTCTTTTCTGCTTCACCGGCCTCACACTGAGGTCGATGTTCAGCCGATGTTCGATCACCTCCGCACTTATCCCCGTCAACTTTTCTGTTGTATAAGCGAAAATGTCAGCAAACTCTCGAACCAGGCCGATCAGCCTCGACCGAATAGGCTCCTCCAGGTCCTTCCCGATTCTAAACTTCCTCTCCTCACACCCCTCAATCATCTGAATCTCCTCCACTTCTCCCCCTGGCTGGATATCCACCTTCTCCTTACCCTTCTCCATTCTCTGTTTATCCTCCCTCGACCTCGACCCGCTTGGTCGATTAATCTCCTCCTCCTTCGACTTCGCCTGCCTCTTCGCCAGTTGCTTATTATTGCTAACCGTTGTTTGGTAGCAGCTCCTCGAAGTGAGTTGATCCCCGACAATCTCTCCTACGTTTTCGCCCACAGGATACTTGATCGTCATGTGGTACGTGGATACGATCGCCTGGAATGCATTCAAGCTCGTTCGCCCCATAATGATGTTATAAGATGATTCAGCTTTTACGACCACAAACCTCACCATGCGCACCTTCCTCAGCTCTCCTGATCCCAGCGCCACGGGCAGACTGATTTTCCCCATCGGCATAACCTCTCCCCCGTTAAAGCCGTAAAGCGCCGTGGTCACCGGTTTCAACTCCATATTCAACTCCTTGTTAATTTACACGAAACAATCATAGAACATCACGTCTACCGAACTTCCTGTATCGATAAACACCCTTTTCACGTCAAAACCTGCAACCTCCGCGGTTATCATCAAAGCATCGTTGTGAGGAAGGACCACTCCCTCGGCATCTTCCGCCTTAAAACTTATCACTGGCATGCGAGCCGTGATCCCCACTTCCTCTCTCTTCCTCTTTGGAGCTCGAGCATGCTCCTTCCTGGCTCTATTCGAGTCACCATCTGTTGGCCCTCCGGAAATCATGTAAATCGTCCCTCTCTTCATCGGGGCTTATCCTCTGTGCCCTCCCTTATCGCCATATCTCATCGGCTTCTTTCTTCGACCATCTCGACCATCTCCATCGCCTCCTTCCTCATCCCTGTCACTTCTCTCCTCCGAATCATCCCGACACCTTCTCCTTCCTTTCCCTTTCACCCTATCATGATACACGAACTCTTTCAAATGTCCTGCTCGAATCAACCTTTCAATCTAATCCTTCAAATGCCTGCAGTTCTCCGTGGTATGGCCGTAATCCCGATAAAATCGACAATATATATTTGATCTGGGCCGAGTCGGGCCTGTGAACCTTGTCTTCGGCCACGTTACATCCTCGGTCGACATCTTTTGCTCCATAGCCTCGAGAACCTCCGTCAAATCCTTCCTCAGGGGCGTAAAATTATGATACCTCTGTCTTTCGAACAACAATGGCCTTCCCTGCCACCTGTCATCCCTCTTCTCTCGCTTCACATCTCGACCCTCCCTCCTGGGTGATATCTTTTTCGACCCACTTCTTTTGGGCGAACTCCTCCTCGGCGACCTCCCTCTTGGTGGGCTTTGCTCCTTCTTTGGCTCTGGTCGAGCCGGCCCTTCCAACTTTGCGAATTCTACCTCCATTTCTTCCAAATTAATATACTTCCTGCACCGCTTCAAGACCTCCTCATACGATCGAGCAGGGGTCTTTGCCAGGGAAGTTCGACAAGGCCCTGCTCGAAGACTCCTTATCAATCCTCCCGTCTTTACCTCATCTGAAGCTGAATGCACCTCCAAACACGTCTGGTTATATCGAGCGACATACTTCCTCAATGACTCCTTCTCCCCCTGCCTCATTGCCATCAACGTCAAATGCGTTTTCTCATGCGCCACCGCGCTCGAATATTGATTGGTAAGCTTGCTGGCAAAATCCTCGAAATCCACAATCGACCCAGAGGGCAACTGGTAAAACCAGTCAAGGGCTCCTCCGCGTAAGGTCGATAGAAACGCCCTGCAACAAACAGAATCAGAATATCCATGTAACACAGCCATATTTTCAAAGGTCCTCACATGCCTCGACGGGTCAGAAGACCCGTCATACACCAAGTTGGTCTCCTTGAAATTATTCAGTAAAGGAGCAGCGAGAATCTCCCTTGAAAAGGGATGTCCTCGAGCTCTCCTCTCTGGCCTCCCCTCCACCTTGTCCTGCAACTAGCGCAACTGCTCCGCCATCCTCTCTAACACCCGATCTCTTCCAACTCCTCCCTCTCCATAACTGGACACATCCTCATCTTGGTTCCCCGCCACCGTGGTCGGCGCAGTGGTGGCATGAGACGTGTGGCTCGTAACCTGCTGCACCGCCTGCGCCGCCGCAGCCGCCGCTATCCTCTGCATCTCCTCTCGGGTCATTGTCACCATTTGCTGACCGGGGGCTTGTGCAACTGCCTATGGTGGCGCTCCTCCCTGCGCCATCGCTCCTCCTTGAACCATCGTTGGATTTGGTGGCGGTGGCGGTGGCATCGCCGCCGCAGCTGCTGCACGAGCCTCCTAGGCCCGACTGGAGCCGGCATCTCCTCCGAGGATCGCCGTCGTCACTCCCTGACCTTGAAGGATAGGCGTCAGAGTGATCGGTGTCTGCGATGGGCCGGAAAAACCTGGAGGAGGGCCGTGCCCCAACGGCCTGGTCGTCGTCCAAGCTTCATCGAACGTTGACTGCAAGTTTTTGGGAATTCTGTCCGCCGTAGCTGAGCTTCTAACACAACTTTTTAACGAAGTTCCCACAGACGGCGCCAATAATGCAAGTGTAAACATCCTGGTCCGGTTTGGAGTGGATCGATCTTTGTCCTCGCCGGTAGAACGCCAGAAACCTGCAAGTAACTCTCACGCTGGGGGTTGTGTCCAGTGAAGAGCCTCCGATGCTTAAGTCAGTATGTGTATGAGTATACTGAAGTGAAGAATGAATAGAATGTGTTTTAGGGAGAAAGGTTCACCCCCTTTATATAGGGGTGAGATAGCTGCCCTAATAGCTGCCCGGATAAGAATGAGTTGGCTGCCCAAGCTGCCCGTCCGTACTCTGACACACCGCGCACATGTAAGAGGTGGTGCAAGGCGTTGGGAGCTGTCAGAGGTGGTTATCGCTATCACCCAATACATTCTCGACACGTGTCCTCCTGCACATGGGGTAAATATTCTCCTGGAATTCAGCTGGAAGCTCTTACACGCGCCTGTGACTAGGCCGATCTGTTGAGCGTTGAGTCCGCGAGATGTTCGACCTGCTGAGGTCGATAGGATTGCTCGATCATTTGTTTGGTCGAGCGATGGGTTGGTCGACTGTTTGGCTGGTCGACAAGTTATTTTGCTCGATCTCCTCCTCGCCTGGCTCGATTCCTTCATGGTATGACCCTCTAAACCGGTTCGGCGGACCGGTTGATACTTGAGTATATAATATCCCATATCAAATGTAATCAAACTCGAATTACTCCAATTAAAGTCAAATTAGAACAGTTAAAGTCAAATTAATCTAATTAAAGTCAAATTAGTACAATCTCGATCAATTATAATGTAATAAAACTCGAATTAATGTAATTAAAGTCAAATTAGTACAATCTCGGTCAATTATAATGTAATCAAACTCGAATTAATGTAATGAAAGTCAAATTAGTCAAATTAAAATCAAATTAGTACAATTGAAGTCAATTATAATATAATCGAACTCGAGTTAGTCCAATTAAAGTCAAATTAGTACAATTGAAGTCAATTATAATATAATCAAACTCGAATTAGTCCAATTAAAGTCAAATTAGTACAATTGAAGTCAAATTAGTATAGAATCGAATTCGAATTGATCCAATTAAAGTCAAATTAGTACAATCTCCGTCAATTATAATGTAATCGAACTCGAATTACTCCAATTAAAGTCAAATTATTACAATTGAAGTCAAATTAGCACAATCTCGGTTAATTATAATATAATCAAACTCGAATTAGTCTAATTAAAGTCAAATTAGTACAATCTCCGTCAATTATAATGTAATCGAACTTGAATTAGTCCAATTAAAGTCAAATTAGTACAATTGAAGTCAAATTAGCACAATCTCGGTCAATTATAATGTAATCGAGCTCGAATTAGTCCAGTTAAAGTCAAATTAGTACAATTGAAGTCAATTATAATATAATCGAACTCGAGTTAGTCCAATTAAAGTCAAATTAGTACAATTGAAGTCAAATTAGTATATAATCGAACTCGAATTAGATTAATTAAAGTCAAATTAGTACAATCTCCGTCAATTATAATGTAATCGAACTCGAATTACTCCAATTAAAGTCAAATTAGTACAATTGAAATCAAATTAGCACAATCTCGGTCAATTATAATATAATCGAACTCGAATTAATCTAATTAAAGTCAAATTAGTACAATTGAAGTCAAATTAGTTCAATCTCGGTCAATTATAATATAATTGAACTCTAATTAATCTAATTAAAGTCAAATTAGTACAATTGAAGTCAAATTAGTACTATCTCGGTCAATTATAATATAATTGAACTCGAATTAATCTAATTAATGTCAAATTAGTCCAGTTGAAGCCAAATTAGTACAATTGATGTCAAATTAGTACAATCTCGGTCAATTATAATATAATTGAACTCGAATTAATATATTTAAAGTCAAATTAGACCAATTGAAGTCAAATTAATCTAACTAAAGTCAAATTAGTACAATCTCGGTCAATTATAATGTAATCAAACTCGAATTAATGTAATTAAAGTCAAATTAGTACAATATCGGTCAATTATAATGTAATCAAACTCGAACTAATGTAATTAAAGTCAAATTAGTACAATTTCGGTCAATTATAATGTAATCAAACTCAAATTAATGTAATTAAAGTCAAATTAGTCCAATTAAAGTTAAATTAGTACAATTGAAGTCCATTATAATATAATTGAACTCGAATTAATGTAATTGAAGTCAAATTAGACCAATTGAAGTCAAATTAATATAATTGAAGTCAAATTATTACAATCTCGGTCAATTATAATGTAATCGAACTCGAATTAATGTAACTAAAGTCAAATTAGACGAATTGAAGTCAAATTAAAAAAAAAAAAGTGTTATTTGAAAAAAGAGTTTTGTGATGAAGGTTTCGACGCTCTAACAACTTTATACTATCATTCCAATGGCATATAACATTAACATACAATTGTTATCAAGTAATTCTTGTTTAAAAACCATAAAGAAAGCTCGATTTTGGCCGAAAAACAATTATAACGAATATAAATTCGTTATAACATTAAAATAACGACTGTACATTCGTGATAGTTGTTTTTCGACCAAATCCACCTTTAACGATCGTGCATTCGTCGTATAGTATATTATAAAGATAATAAACTCCTAATAGGTCTAATTTTAGTCATTTTTCAAGTTAAAATAACGAATTTAGAAATATTTTACATCATATTGCCATTTTTTTTTTAAAAACAAGTGTTATTTGAAGAAAAGAGTTCAGTGATGAAGGTTTCGACGCTCTAACGACTTTATACTATCATTCCAATGGCATATAACATTATTATATAATCGTTATCAAGTAATTCTTGTTTAAAAACCATAAAGAAAGCTCGATTTTGGTCGAAAAACAATTATAACGAATGTAAATTCGTTATAACATTAAAATAACGACTGTACATTCGGGATAGTTGTTTTTCGACCAAATCCACCT
Organism: Striga hermonthica; assembly: GCA_902706635.1. NCBI lineage: Eukaryota > Viridiplantae > Streptophyta > Magnoliopsida > Lamiales > Orobanchaceae > Striga > Striga hermonthica. The sequence continues at coordinate 6,164,070 of CACSLK010000984.1, forward strand.
TTAACGATCGTGCATTCGTCGTATAGTACATTATAATGATAATAAACTCCTAATAGGTCTAATTTTAGTCATTTTTCAAGTTAAAATAACGAATTTAGAAATATTTTACATTATATTGCCATTAAAAAAGAAAACAACAAGTGATATTTGAAGAAAAGAGTTCTGTGATGAAGGTTACGACACCATACAACTTTATACTATCATTCCAATGGCATATAACATTAACATAAAATCGTTATCAAGCAATTCTTGTTTAAAAATCATAAAGAAAGCTCGATTTTGGTCGAAAAACAATTATAACGAATGTAAATTCGTTATAACGTTAAAATAACGACTGTACATTCGTGATAGTTGTTTTTCGACCAAATCACCTTTAACGATCGTGCATTCATCGTATAGTACATTATAAAGATAATAAACTCCTAATAGGTCTAATTTTAGTCATTTTTCAAGTCAAAATAACGAATTTAGAAATATTTTACATCATATTGCCATTTAAAAAAAAAAAAAAAAAAAAAAAAAAAAAAAAAAAAAAAAAAAATATAAAAAAAAATAAAAAAAAAAAAAAAAAAAAAAAAAAAAACAAAAAAACAACAAGTGTTATTTGAAGAAAAGAGTTCCGTGATGAAGGTTTCGACGCTCTAACAACTTTATACTATCATTCCAATGGCATATAACATTAACATACAATCGTTATCAAGCAATTCTTGTTTAAAAATCATAAAGAAAGCTCGATTTTGATCGAAAAACAATTATAACGAATGTAAATTCGTTATAACATTAAAGTAACGACTTTACATTCGTGATAGTTGTTTTTCGACCAAATCCACCTTTAACGATCGTGCATTCATCGTATAGTACATTATAAAGATAATAAACTCCTAATAGGTCTAATTTTAGTCATTTTTCAAGTTAAAATAACGAATTTAGAAATATTTTACATCATATTGTCATTTTTTTTTTAAAAAAAAAGTGTTATTTGAAGAAAAGAGTTATGTGATGAAGGTTTCGACGCTCTAACAACTTTATACTATCATTCCAATGGCATATAACATTAACATACAATCGTTATCAAGCAATTCTTGTTTAAAAACCATAAAGAAAGCTCGATTTTGGTCGAAAAATAATTATAAAGAATGTAAATTCGTTATAACATTAAAATAACGACTGTACATTCGTGATAGGTCTTTTTCGACCAAATCCACATTTAACGATCGTGCATTCATCGTATAGTACATTATAAAGATAATAAACTTCTAATAGGTCTAATTTTAGTCATTTTTCAAGTTAAAATAACGAATTTAGAAATATTTTACATCATATTGTTTAATTTTTTTTTTAAAAAAAAAACAAGTGTTATTTGAAGAAAAGAGTTCTGTGATGAAGGTTTCGACGCTCTAACAACTTTATACTACCATTCCAATGGCATATAACATTAACATACAATCGTTATCAAGTAATTCTTGTTTAAAAACCATAAAGAAAGCTCGATTTTGGTCGAAAAACAATTATAACGAATGTAAATTCTTTATAACATTAAAATAACGACTGTACATTCGTGATAGTTGTTTTTGGACCAAATCCACTTTTAACGATCGTGCATTCGTCGTATAGTACATTATAAAGATAATAAACTCCTAATAGGTCTAATTTTAGTCATTTTTCATGTAAAAAAATGAATGTACAAAGATATAACGCTATAACGGGTTAAACATTTCGTTTCAATTTGCTATATGACTAACATGCAATCGTTAACACGTATATGACCAAGAAAACAAGTATCATTATTTCACAAAATGAGTTTCGTCGTGACTACAAAAGAAAAAAAATAAAAAAAATAAAAGGCTCGCGACAGCCTGCTTGTCGCGGCCGCGACAGACCGTCGCGCGGGTCTGTAGGTCGCCATTTGGTGTCGCGACCGCGATGCGTATCGCGCCAGTGACTGTCACATATGTCGCGCCCGCGAGAGTTGTCGCTCTCGCGACAACCTGGACAGCTTTCTGTCCAGAAAATAACACCAACGTGCCGCACGCGTGACAAACGTCGCGCCCGCGACATCCTGGGACGTTCTCTGCCGACCGAATTGCAGCTTCAGTGTCGCGGCCGTGATCGTAGTCGCGCCCGCGATATTGATAACGACTGTATTTTCGTTATTTCATAGTTGATAACGACTGTACTTTAGTTATATTTATATTTTTAGCCTTTTTTAGTGTAATAATACTATATAATACTATAAAACGAGACTATAGGCGTTCCCAACTACATTGTAAAAATATTTGAATAATCACTACACTTTTTTTTTGGCAATCATAATCACTACATTGGATACATAAAACATTATACACAAGTCAAAATACAACTTCAAGCTTTAGCAACTATATAACCGAGTCAAAACACTTTACCAAAAGTGAAAACACTATAAGTCAAAAACAATACACTAGTCGAAAATATAACCTCACGTCGCTTGATTGAGGTTAATCTCCTCACACTTTCTACGATTATGGCCGGGTTTTGAACACTTGCTACATTTACGCATTTGGCGAGGTTTAGAAGTTGATTTTTTTCGAGCCTCACCTGCTGATAATGGCGGCAACACAGTTCTTGACATAATTTGTTTTGGAACCATCCAATCGGTCTCACTAGGCAATGGGTGAATGGGTTCAGAGTATGCCTCTCTCCAAGAAGTACTCGATTACATTCCAGTGCAGAATGTGTAGCCGTTGCCATTGTCAAATCTTATTGCGGCAATGGCATGTGCACATGGAAACATATCCACTTGAAACATTCGGCAAGTGCATAACCTTTCCTCCAGATCAACTATATGTCTTTCACCAACTTGCAAAATCATCGGGGATACATTGAGCACTTCTAGTCCATTGGACTCGTTGTAACTGTTGCGCGTCTTCTGCTCGAATGGTGGCGTAAGAATACTACTGCATTTTGTAGAATTAAGATTTCTATCATAGAACCACTTTTGCAGTGTCGCCCGAATATGTTCAATCAGACGAAGGATAGGAAAATCTCGAGCACGCTTTAGCACAGATTTCAACGATTCAGCATTGTTTGTCGGCATTATGTTGAAACGAGTTGCTCTAAAATGTGCTCTAGCCCAACGGTGCAACTCGGCTTTCTCGAGGTATTCCCGCATTTTCTTATGCTTATTGCATAATGCTGCGATGTTGCTTCCAAAATGAGACATCGTGTAGGCTTCGAGTGTTGCCCAAAACAATGCTTCTAAATTCCAACCTTGGAAACTTCGATTTTAGGTTTCTCAACAGGTGATAGTTACAATATCCGTGATGTGCATGTTCAAACACTTCAACAAAAGCACCAGGAATACTGCTTCCCCTATCCGAAACTATAACAAGATCTGGAGAATCACCTGTTATATCTTTCAACTTTTCAAAGAAGATAGTCCAAGAAAGATTGTTCTCGGAGTCTACTATTGCCCAAGCCAGTGGATAAATTTGAAGATTTGCATCCTGACATGTCGCAATGAGTAAAGTACCACGATATCTCCCCGTTAAGAACGTCCCATCCACAGATATTACTCTTCTGATAGAAGAGCGGAATCCACGAATGCACTGCCCGAAAGCCATGAAAAAAAAAAATTAAAATGACCGTCCTCACTTGTTTCGATGAAACTGACCATCCCAGGATTTGTGTGCTCCAAATAGTAACAATATGAAGGGAGCTTTGCGTAACTTTCTTCCGAGCAACCTTGAATGAGACCAAATCCATGATGCTTTGCCATAAATGCTTTTGTGTAGCTAATTGTTATCCTGAACTTCTCTTGGACATAAAAAATAATATCCCTCGACTTATAAATCTGATTAACGTCTTTATACTTTTCGGAAATGTGCTTCCCAATTAGCTTATACGTCGCATGCCTGTGATCTTTACGACGCACACTCATAGAGCAAGTGTGATTGTCGACATACTTACGTACCACAAAAATTTCACCACTATCTATCTTCACCGCTCTCAAACGCCAAGGACAATTTCTTTCAATACAAGCAACAACATATAAGGTTTTCATTGATTTTACCACTCATAATTCAAAGTGGTACTTCACGGCCAACAACAAAATTTTATCTACCAAGTCCTTTTTGGTTGAGAAGATATTGTTACATTGCACGTCTTCATTCTCTGGGATCATCACGGAAGATGGACAATGGAGAGGACTCATAGAGCAGCTTGCATTCCCAACCATGACATATCTTGTTGAAAAATTCTCACGAGCCTCTTCTATCAAAAAAGTGGTTGCTCATTCATCTTCAACTTCAACATTTGTTTCCATAGGACTATCTCTATTCTCCACCATAATGTCCCATTGACCTTCGAGCGGCTCGGTAATTTCATTTTCCCACGTAAGTATTTCGATCGCCTCTAAATTGTCATTGTTTGTTTCTTCATCAACTTCAAGATTTTTTTCAACTTCAACATTGTTCGTTTCTTCCTCAACAAGTTTTTCGACAAGTGTTATGCAAAGAGGATGATCGTCACAAATAGATATATACCATTTGACTGTGTCATGAGAATCGATCTTCACAGGGGAGACTGGAAGTTTCATCAATCTTGGGTTCAGTGATCACAATTCTATTACGTGTGAGATGCTATCGAACTTTATAAGCTTCATGACCGCATCTTCATGTTCCAAGAAAGAATATATCGTCGCGTACGAAAATAACTCTGACATTCTTTTCATCTTCATTCACATATCTCCACGTCCAAGTGTCATCCGTATTATTTTTAAACTCAACATAGTAGCATACTTGTATCCACACCATCTTTGCAAAAATCAATATCTACAAAAAAAAAAAAAAAAAAAAAATATGTTACTTAGACAAGATAATTATGGAAACACATGTTATTAACATAGGAGATAATATACAATGTTCTTAAGTTTACTCTTTACAATTTATATATAACCAACTATTTTAGTCATAATGAAATAATCATCTAACGAATCTATATTCGTTATGAGAAAATTATCAAATAACGAATAGACATTCTTACAACAATTGATAACGACTATATATTCGTTATGAAATATCAAATGCAACATCATATAAAAAAAGGGAAGATAAAACGTGAATGACACAAAAAACATGAAAACCACAGTAAAACCAAAATGCATATCAAAGTAAAATAATGAAACTACGTTGAGATATGTCATAAGGAAACTACATTGAGATATGTCAAAACGAAAATACATTGGTTATGTAAACTACATTCTCTATGACATAATTATATAACAAATCTACATTCTTTATGAGATATTCCACAGACACGAATGTACAATTGTTAAGTATACTACATAACGACTGTACATTCGTTATGTAAAAAAAATAAAAATAAAAACCTCAATGCCACAAAAACATGATAAATATGAACCAACATGTTTATAAATCATAACATATGAACAAAAATGCTTTATCTCTAAAAATAACAACAAACCCTAACATGCTTGAATTGTTTATCTTCTACCATAACCACATTTTTTTTGCAATATGGAATTACAAGTTTATGTGTTAATGATCATAATTTTTTCTTACTTTTCGAAGAGAAGAAGATGGAGTGAGAGAGAGGAGCAGCTCGAGAGAGACGAGAGAGAAGACCTGTGGGCGAGAGAGAGCAGAGCAACAATCGATTTCTCTCTTTTTTTTATTACAAGGTTGGTAACAAAATAGAAGAAGGGCATTGTAGTCATTTCTCATATAAGGGTATTTTAGGTATTCTAATTATTTATTTAACTTTATTTAAAGAATATGTTATTTAAACAAATAAAGTGTTAAAAGGTCATTTAAATAAATCATCCCTTTGACCATCCCATTTAAATAAATGCCCCCTTAGAGCTATGACCCATGAGGTTTGTGGTCGGAAAAGTCGTATCATACTATTTTTCTGAGCTTTCCCCAGGATGTTGAGCAATGGCATTCTTCTGTATGACTTCATAAGCTGATTTGACTGAAAACAAACCATTAGAATACCAGTGCCACACCCATTTGTCTTTAACTCCCATATGGCTGATTGGAATTTTCAAAATAGCATCAGTTTCCACAGGAGAAAAAGTCTGCAAGTCTAATTCTCTATCCCACCTCAGCTCCCCTCTCACAAATAAATCCCTCACTCTTCTAAACCTAAATTTATCCCCCTGAAATTGAAGAGAAGGTTTGAAAGAAGGAATCCCTGGAATCCAAGGGGTATCCCAGACCTGCACAGACTCCCCATCCCCAATCTTAACTCTAGCACCTAACTTGAGAGACTCTCTAACTCTAAGACAACTTTTCCACATCCAAGAATCCCCATGTTTAACCTCAACCTCAAACAAATTTTGTTTATACAAATACCTACCCTTGATAACTCTACTCATCAACAGATTGGGTTAAGTCAAGACTCTCCAAAGCTGTTTAACAAGCAGAGCATCATTCAACATACACAGGTCCCTAAAACCCAACCCCCCTTCAGTTTTACCTTTAGCCAACTTAT
>CACSLK010000984.1:6186870-6198383 GCA_902706635.1 Striga hermonthica
AAAAAAAAAACTCTTCTCCTCCCTCTCATCCCCTCCTTTTTTCCCCCAACCAATAGGCTTTCGTGACCTAAGAGTCACGATATCTCATGTATTGAACCAGTGAAATAATGTTGATTAATATAAAAATAATTTTGAATATTAATATTTTTTTTATTATTTTATATAATAGTTCAATAGACGATTTATATGTTAATTTCACTCGTTATAAAATAGTTGTCATTTTAAAGTTTCAAAAAGATAATGAAAATTTAACACATCCAAACTTTGTTAATAAATAATACTCACGTAATCTCTTTATCTCTCTCTCTCTCTCTCTCTCTCTCTCTCTCTTCCTTTTCTCATACTTTATTACAATATATCATGTCGATTTCTACATAAATTATTCTAAAATTGAAAAGTTGTGTAAAATATTATAACCAACACTTAATTCAAAAAATTGTGTTATATATTATTTTGAAGTTAAAAAATTATTAACTTTTACTTACTGAAGATTGTTTTATTTTTCTCTTATAACTTATAATAATGTGTACTATAATATTTTAATTTTTATATCTAATCTGTTAATTTATATCATATTGTGAATCACATACGAATTTTTAAAAAATTGGTTCAGTGTAGTTATTGATAAAATCAAAGAATATTTTTGAACTCCTTGAATAGATGATTTTTGGTATATTCCTTTGTAGTGCCCCTTTCGATTGATGTTATTTCTTGTATTTTATTTTATTTATCGTCATTATATTTTGATTGGTATGCCTTATTTATTTTATTTCCTTTGGTTATTTTAAATGCGTGTTTTATTTCATTCGTCAAGTCATTCGGAGTTTTTCGGTTTAATCGCGTAGTGTTATTCCGAGCCGTCTTCGACCCAGTTTTATTTGGCTTTAAACCAGGCTTGGAGTTCTTATGATCAGCCCCTTTCATTGCCCCAATTCGGCCCTTAAAATCTTGAGAAATTTAGGGGGCGCTTGTTTATGGATTTTTTCAACCAAAATATTTCATTTTGTTAACTATAGTTAAAGTTGAAAAAGTAATGTGGTTAATTGTTAGTGGAATTTAAAAAATATATTAAAATAATATTTAAAATAAAAATGATTAAAGTTGATTTGATATAAAGTAGGAGATAAATGATTGGAAATGATTGGTAGTTAAAATTATGTGAGTGGATGAATAGTGAATTAAAGTGATGTGATGTGTAAGAATGATTGGTTTTTATTATTTAATTGTATGAATAATATTAAAGATAGTGGGGTTGAGTTAAAGTTGAGTTAAATATTTGAATTGAAAAAATTGGATTGAAAAAATCCATAAACAAGCATGCCCTTACACTCCATACAATCAAATGTATTTTATATTACATATTTACATTCAATTAATATTTATTTGCAAAAATACAAAATCATCCAACATATTTGCACATATAACTTCATCCTTATTCAAATCCAACCAAATATACCTATAAAACTACTTAAAATCATCAACCCCTATCCTTCAGAACTCGATCTCTCCTCCAAAAAATGTCTTGAGTGAACAAATCCTGGTAACACAAAACTCTCCGACTGGCTGGAACTCGAGTGATCGCCTTCCTTCTCGCCGGTCGAACGTCGTGCACCTACAATGAGCTCTCACACCAGAGGGGTTTCCCGGTGAAGAGCCTCCAAAGCTTAAGTCAGTGTTTGTTCAATCAATTCTCAAGAGTAAGCAATAGAATGTCTTCTTCAACAAGAAAAGCTCACGCCATATATATAGGGGTGAGATACCTGCCCTAGGAGCTGCCCGGGTCTGCTGAGTTGTCTGCCCCAACTGCCCGTCCGTGCACACGTAGTGTGTGTGTGTCAGAGGTAGCCGTTGCCACTATCCTCTGTGCCAATATCTTCGCGCCACATGTCCTCTTCACATGGAATAGAATATCCCTCGCGATTTGCTGATGTCCCACTGACACCTCTGCAATTCCGTTAGAGGCTCATCGTATTTTGACCTTATGTGAGTCAACACCCTAAGTTGTCCTTTATCCCCGACTAGGTCGACCAGTAAATCCTCCTCGAGTTACCTTCACCAGGTTTGTAGCCTTTCAGACGACCTTCTGCTCAAGCTCCTCGCGTGTCAGTTAGATCTCCCCATTGCTCGTTCTTAGGCCTTTATCCTTTCTCCTTAGTGGTATTTAGCGCTACCCTCTTGGCTCGATATTACAACCCAGTATGGTTCTCCTTCACTTCCCGATCTGCTCGACCGGTCAAAAGAGCTGGTCTACCCATCTATTTATAATATCCCATATCATCTAGTCTCCCCCCACTCAGGTCGAGTCTAAATGACTCGATCTAAGAGTTAGACTTAGATTCCTTCATCTTGTTGTTCTCTCTTTCTTTATCTGTCGATCATTTTGTGCGTGCTCCCCTCTCCCTTCCGTGTATTCTACACTTGTCCACTATTACACGGCCCTGCTTTCGCCACCTGTCCCATTTGTCAGACTTGTCCATCTCGCGTCAGAATCATCCATCATTGCACCCCTTCTTACTTCGTGCCTCCTTGTATGTCGCGCCTCCTTTATTTCTTTTAACTATTGGATTTCATCTTTAATCCAACGATCCCCTCTCTAATATTCTCTTTTTCCTTTAAATATTTGTACTTAGCCCATTTTCGGACTTTTCCACTTCCATCAAAATCTCGACTATCCTTTGTGCCCTAATTTTCTGCAATATAAGCTTCCTGCTCTCGGTGCTCCGTTCCTCAGGAAATCCTACGCTCTCCGGCAACGTCTTCTCACTGCAACTATGAGTAAGTCCTCCTAATCTTACTTTGGTTACTCCAATTTTTTTTTAATTTTTTGATTTTTTGATTCCTCTCTTTTTTTTTTTTGTTCCCCCTCTCTTTGAGAACCCTAGCCGTCATGCTTTGGTACGTCCTTCCTCTCTCTCTTTTTTTCAAACCTCCAAACTCAAACAATTTCCCTCTTTCTCTTATTTTATCGCTTTTCCAGATCCTGCTACTTCCGCTGGGAAAGACTGTCCATCCGGCGAGATCTCATGTTACACAGTCGATACCTCAATCTCCCTCTCCCTCTGCAGATGAGGTTTATCAGCCGACTCCTCTCAATATGATTCACCCCGACGATCTCGCTTCTGTCATTCAACCCTTTCGCCTAGTCGATGAGCCAGAAGAAGATAATATCGAACACATGCCACTTAGTCACTATCGTCGACTGGCTTTTGGTGCCACCGACACTGCCGAGGCCGCCTTAGATGCTGTCGAGGCGGATCATGAGGAAGAGGACCGTATTCTTCTATCTCAACGCTACAAACTTTCCACTACTCCAAAAATTACCAAGCCTAAACCATCACCACTCTCCCTTTTTCTTCCAAATCTAAGGCCAAACCCTCCTCAAGTTCTATTCCTTCTCGACCCAGATCTACAAAGCCTCACTCCCCTCCTAATTGGCTGAAACTACAAAATTTCGGCCATCCTTGTGGCTGGTGTTTCGTTCCCCCAGGCCCCAATGACCCTTATGATAATCCTCCTGCCCACCACTATACTTTTTTCGAGGTGCAATTTAAATTGGGCATCCGCTTCCTCTCTGTCCCGAAATTTTAGAGATATGCAATTGGTTCGACTTTCCTTTTAAACCACTTCCTCCTAATGCTATTCTCTCAATTACCATGTTCCTCTTCCTTTCCCATATCCGACTAGGTCGATTCCATAAAGGTTTTTTCCACTACTGCTATGTACCTTCCAAATAAGCTAATGGGTTATATTTGAAAAGCCGTAAAGGTGCCCATTTCATCGTCGATATTCCTTCTAACATTCCGAAGTTGAAGAGTAAATTTGTCTATGTCGAACCTGACGTCCCCTTTCCCTTGGCGAATGCTCCTTGGGGCACCTCTCTTTCTTTTGAGCTTGAAAACCCTTCCCCTGAGCCTCTTTATGACCAGCGTATCACCGTCTGGAATTCCAAGCCAATTGTTCAAGAAGAAAAGTGGGAGTCACAACGAAAAAGAAAATTCCATGTCTCGAAAAGAAAGATGCAGTTCGGGGATTGCGTTTCTCCGAAAGATTAGAGATTAATTAAATGGCCATGATAGTTGAATTTTAGTTCTTTGTTTATCATTGCTTTTAATTATGCATGTCCTTATCTGATTTAATCAAATTTCCAAATTATCAAATTTTCGATTAGCAATTTAAATCCCCTAATTTAAAACATTAGGCAATTTCAGTCATGTAATTATAAATTTGTTGCAATCTAAGTTCTCAAATGACTAAAATTGCAGCAAAATATTAAATCACATGACCAAAAGGCGCAAGTTTGAAATCTTGGAACTAAAATTGTTATGACGTTAAACCAAAAGGACTAAAGCTGCATTTTTATTTTTATTTTTTTGGTACAGAGAAGGAGGCTATCACAGCCTAGGTTGTGATCGAACGATGATGAGCCACAACCATCCTATCGTGTAGCAACCACATGCTGGCTCCCGACGGAGGCTGCTCCAGTCTATGAAACCCACCCAGACCCTTGGCCGCCATCGATGCTAAATAATCCGCCACAATGTTGCTTCACGATAACCATGGCAGATCTAGACCCCCAAGGGCGAGACATAAGCTCCTGAATTCCACGGACTAGCCCACCATGAGGACCAGAGTAAGCAGCCAACCGAACCATCTCGAGAATGCTCTTATTATCGACCTCGTCATGCACCTGACGGAAACCTTGAAAGATGCCCCATAATTCGGCTCCAATAATGGAGCAAAACCCTATATTCATCATAAAACTCGTGAACCCAGTTGCCATGGTGATCCCGGATTACCCCGCCGGCACTCGCCATACTGTTGCTGGATTGAAGCTACCATCCATGTTCACATTCACCACTGGCCCCACCGGGCACTCCCAGAAAATCCATCTGGACTCTCGCAGCCCACTCATCCCCACGCGACGACAGCCAACCAATGCACGACGTCCCATGCTAACAAATGAATTCACATCACCCAGGCGCTGAGACGGGGATATCTCTGAGTCTTGGAAAATCTTCAAGTTCCTCCACCGCCAAACACGCCACGCCGTAACACCAAACACCATCAACCAATCCTCCCCGACCCGACTCAGCTCGCTAGAAAGATTCTCCAACAGCCAGTTGCGTAAATTGAGGGAGAAAAATGCCGACCAAAAACGCCGGGGCAAAAGACTTTTTCAAGTGGCCGAAGCTGCCGGACAGTCACGTAAAGCATAAACCACCGACTCACACTCCGCCGAACATAAAGGACATACCGGGATCAACGTAAAGTGTCGACGAAAACGAGTCAGATTAGTAAGCAAAGATTCCCAGACAGCAAGCCACAGTAATTGGCGTATACGTTGCGGACCAACCCACTTCCAAACCAATTTCCACAGCCTATCCCCACGACCGGCAATAGGGTTCCGGATCATCATGTACGCAGAATTGGTCGTAAACTTGCCGTCGGCGGATCGTTCCCAAAACAACGTGTCTGGTCCCCCATCAATACGCGGCGCAGGTACTGCTGAGATACAAAGTAGGCACGTTGTCGGGAGTAACTTCTGAAACAGCTCCCAATCCCACGCTCCATCGTGTCGAGTGAAGTCCGCCACCGTGGCAAAGAGCAGCGACTCCGGGACCGGCGCAACAACGAGCTTAATCAACGGAGAGTCCGAGCACAGCCACCTATCCCACCAAAAGCGAACTGTGCGACCATCACCTATGGACCAAAGACTTTCAGCTAAAGTCTCAGACACGTCACGAATGGCCCGGATGATCGTCGATCCAGGAGAGAACTCGTAGTCAGCGCCCATCTCTAACGGATTAAGTTTGTATTTGGCCCGAAGTAAACGACACCAGAGCACAGACGGCTCGGGAAGAAAGCGCCATACAAGTTTCATCAGTAAGGCCCGATTCATTAGGCGTTGGTCACGCATTCCGAGCCCCCCTCGTCCTTTGGCCGACACACCTCAGACCAAGAAACGAGACTAATTTTTCAGGAGGACTCCGCCCCTCTCCAAATGAAGTTCCGGTCCGGCATTTAGGTTCCAAACTATCACAAACTCCAAAGGGTAGCGAGGCCGTCTGCATGGAAAAATACGATAAGTAGCTCAAGACGGACTGAGCTAAAGTGACCCGGCCGGCCAGCGATAGAGTGGACGCCTGCTAACCAGCCAGCCACTTCTCCGCTGATTCTAAAATATCAACATACGTCTCCTTAGTCACGCGGATATGAATAATCGACATCCCAAGATATTTACCAAGGTTATCCACTGCTTGGAAACCTAAGTGATGGGCCACCGACACTCTGTCATCCACCCGCACATTCGATGAAAACAAAACACGAGTCTTCGGTTCGCTCACCACTAAGCCAGAAGCCTCACAGAATCTCTGCAACACCGATTTGAGAAACCCTGCTTACTCATGGCTCGCTTCGATATATAAGAGCAGGTCGTCAGCGAACATCAGGTAAGGGACTGAGACCAGCCCTCGACCCACACTTATCAGAATCCAGTCCCCACTAACCACAGTAGCATCGATCATATGAGCCAATCGTTCCATACATAGGACAAAGAGATAAGGAGAAATCGGGTCCCCTTGCTGAACACCACGTGATGGCACAAATCTCTTCGCTCACAGCCCCATTCCATTGAAGTTGCATGGTCGATGAGATAACACACGTCATAATAGTATCCACCAGCTGGCCCGAAAACCCTGCCAAATCTAGTGTTTCATGTATGAAATCCCACCGAAGGTAATCGTAGGCTTTCTCTAGGTCCACCTTGACCACCATGAAACCCCGCCTCCCTGTCATCCCACGCATTGAGTGAATAAGTTCCTAAGCTACAATAATATTATCCGTGATGTGACGGGACGGAACAAAACTCGACTGTACCGAGTTAAAAATGAGAGGAAGAATAACGTTCATACGTTCAACTAGGACCTTCATCAACTGTAACGCCCCGTATTTTATTAATAAAGGAAAATACTAGCTTTTAGTTTTAAGCTAGCCTTTATTAATAAATAATCATGTTCATGTTCAAGTTCAGATTAATCAGTCAGTTATATTTTATGTTCGACTATTAGTCGATAAATTATTCGGTTTACTTATTTTAGCAACCGAATAAGTTTCCAGAATTAATTCCGATTCGTTTAATTAATTAACGAGTCTTGAATTAATTATTCAGTCAGCGATATTCCATCATGTTAATCATGTATTTAATTCCGATATAATAATATTGTCGAGTATTATTTTCGGAATTAATCATTTTCAGTCGAAATCACCCGAAATTATTTTCGACATCACGTTTATGTTCGGAACTAATTATTCCAGTCAAGATTCTTCGAAATTATTTTCGAAGTCATGTTCATGTTCGGAATTAGTAAAGTATTTAAGTATCAAGCTTAAGGAGTTAATCAGGATTAGCTCAATCATTAAGCATGTTAATTATGTTTAGTAAAGGTCATAATCATGTTTAAGTCATTATTTATGCTCAATTTCATTTCAAAATGTCGTGAGCAATTTGACAAGTTTTTATGTTAAATTATCATGACAATTTCACTAACTTTAAGCCATGAGTATTGTCCAAATATGTTTAATTCTCTTAAGTGTCGTAAGTAATGGGGTAAGAAATTCAAGAATTACTTTTCTATTATTTAAGTTTGAGGTGTCATGTTATTAGAAATTTAGTTGTGACTAAGCTTGTTTTAGCACCCATAAGTCTATATGGCACAACATTTGGAAGCAAATGATTGGTCAAGTCATTTCTCACCTCTTCAAAATCATTTCGGTTGTGTATAAGTAGGGGTTTGGGGAGGAAAGTTCACCACTTACATATACTATTTTCAGCCTCAATATTTATAGAAAATTGATACTAGCACACATACATGAGAGCTTAGTTGTTTGTTGCGCTTGAGAGTAGCACACGCACGGAGAAGAGCCACGCACGCGTAGTAGCACTAGACCGAATATTCAAACGAGGCCTTGTGCATTTCACCGAGAGTTTGTCGAGGTAACCTCAGTTTACCTTCTCTTTATGTTTATGGAATCATGTTAGATCGATTGTTCACATCAAGTTCACGAATTTGTTTTTTATGTGCTTTTGGCCGTGCGAGTATATGTCGAGCATGTTCATGTTTTGATCCGAATCTCTCGAGTAAGCTTCATGTATTTAGTCATTGTATGTTCTATCATGTCCCTGCAGCTCAGGTTGCTCGGTGAATTTTTATGTTTAATCGTGAGTAGGCCTAAGGTCGTGGACGCGCACGTAGCGCGTACCGCGGGCCGTACATGATTAGCGATCGTGAATCCTTCGAGCTATTCATGTCAATTTGTTCAGTGAATAGCATTTTATGTTCAGTTATGTGTTGTTTGTCGAGGGAATTTCATGTTTAGTCGAGGGATAAGCTTAACGCCGAAACCGCGTGCACGGTGTGCGCGTCCTGGGAGTTCGTCGAACAAAATTCATAAGTTTTAAAGGAAATCAGTATAAATGATCATGTTAGGTTATATCATGTTACTTCATGTTGATTTGATCGAATGAAATAGCTGGACGGCCGACAAAGGCCGGTCGTAGCCGCGCTGCCGCACGTAGCGGCAACAGCGCGCCAGCAGTTACCTAGCGTGGACAGACAGTGCGCGCATGCCCGCGGGGCGTCGCACACAAGCCTGTCCGTAGCAGCTGCCCGCTGGCAAGGCCAGTGCACGTCAACCAGTCATCGTGCCGCCAGTGTGCGCGTGTTCATGCCCAGTTACCTGCTGCGGCGCGCGGTAGCGCCCAACAGCGCCAGTCATGCTTGCGCCTGCGCACTTAGCACGGGGCAGCGCCCAAGTCGACGTCTGCGTTGCGCTAGGCGCACGCTGGTGTCCTCGGTAGTGTGCAGCGGTACCTGTTGCACGCCAGTTAAGTCCATCAACGTCATGTCATGTTAAGGCGTGCCAGTGCACGCGAGCGTGCACACCTGTGTCAGTTCATGCCAACACGTCATCAGCAGATCACGCTAACCGCCAGCAACCGCGGCCAGCCGAATCGCACCTGTGTGCACAGCCTCGGCAGGGCCGTGGACCGAGCCAGCGCCCGACCGCTCGGCCAGAGCAGGCCAGCAGTCTGGTCCGGTCCGGTACAGTCTGGTCCGGTCCAGTACAGTTCGGTCCAGCCCGGTTCAGGTCGGTTGGACCGGTTTAGCTCATAAAATTCATGTTTTAGTCCCGGTTCAGGTCATGTTATGATATTTTTAAGTTCCGGTTCATGAATTCAGTGTCCTTTTCAGTTAAAATTCAGGGTTCAGTTCAGCTCAGTTAATTAATATCAGTTCAGTTAATTAGTATAAGTTCAGTTTCATACTTAATCGGTTTTAGTTATACCGACTAAGTCCGAATATCATGTCAGATTCAGTAGAGCATCTTAACATAATTAATCAGTTAAATTATCAGTCTGAGCATAGTCAATAGTAATTGTTTATATTATTTTCAGTTTGATCAGGCATCAGCACTACCATTCAGTTTCAGTTTCAGCAGTTCAGGTGGGGACTAATACTAAGTACTACATTGTTTATAATTACGCTACCATGTTCGAGGTATGTATATTCAGTATCCGCTCAGAATGGTCGTCGGTCCATTCTGGGTTCTAGTGGCCTAATCTAACCACTAGAGTGTGCACATGGTCCGGTATTAGTTTGTGCCGGGAGATTACGGTATTAGTTTGTGCCGACAGATTTCAGTTATCAGTTACGTGACTTATGTCGCGAGATCAGACCGGTATCAGATATCAGTTTCAGTTTCAGTTCAGTTATATATGCTTAGTTCATGATATTGTTATTATCTACAATGTTTACATTTGTATGAGTTTCTGCTGAGCACAAGTGTTTTAGTGCTCACGCCCCACACTTTTTCATGTTTTTCAGGTCGCAGGGTCAAAGACGAGGAGTGAGCGGACGGGCTGTTCAGGACATTTGTCATTATATGTATATATGTTTTTGCCACGCTTAACTTCCGCTAAAACTTTCAGTACTTGTTATCAGTTTTTGTTCCGACGTTAGTCGGATAAGACATTAAACCGTTTAATTATCAGATTAAAAATTTTAACGGTTTTCAGAAAAATTAAGTTGTTTCACGGTAGCATCCCGAACAGTTTTCGCAAAAATTAATAATTTATGTTTATTCAGAAAATTTGCGAAAAATAGCGTACTCTGATATAGTAAAAAGTCGGGATGTTACATCAACAACTTGTAGGCAACATTGAGCAGGCTAATCGGCTGAAATTGCTTCAAATACGTCGGGTTTTCTACCTTCGGTATGAGGACCAGAAGGGTCTTGTTGAGAGACGCCGGAAGAGCCCCACCTAACTAGACATTCTTGATCAAAGAACACACCGAGGGACCCACATGGCGCCATTTATGTTGAAAAAAAAAACAGTGCATGTAATCCATCGATGCCCGATGCTTTCAACAGGGCCATCTTCTTAAGCGCAGCCTCGATCTACGAATCTGAAATAGCATCGCCCAATGGTCGCATACAATCATCAGGCACCGAAGGAAAAGCATCCCGGAGAGGGGAACTTACCGTGGGTCCCCGAGAGACGTATAAATGGTTTTGAAAAACTCCACTGCCATAATCTGAAGAACAACCGGATCCTCAATGAGCCCCCCCGCATCATCATGGAGCACAACCACTTTGTTTGTCCTACGCCGATGTCTTAGAAGACGGTGATAGAAGGACGACTTTCGATCGCCGAAGAGAGTCCAGTCCCGCTGGGTTTTCTGAATCAATAGCAACTCTTCCTGTAAAAGGACATCATGAAGCTCCACTTTAAGTTTCCAGATTGTGAAGGAAGGGGTTTCTCCCAAAAGCACCCGACCTTTAAATCCCCTCGATACGTGCTAGAAGATTACGTTTGCGATGAAAAATGTTGCCAAACACACGAGAGTTCCACTCCCGAGCCTAGAAGGAGAACTCGCCCACCTTAGCTTCATAAGAGTCATCCCTCGACCAGGCCCCGGCCACTAAATCATCGAAAGTATCATTAAGAAGCCAAGCCGCCAGGAAACAAAAAGGTTTACGCCCCGATGAGCGAGACGTTGGGAAAGCCCGAACCAAGAGGGGGGTATGGTCCGAATGCACACGGGGTAAGTGAAGCACTAGACTCTCCGAGAAAAGATCCGCCCATGCCTCATTACAAATCCAAGGATCCAACTTCTCGGCTAAACCGTTACGAAACCAAGTAGCATAGTCCCCATCCGTCCGCATCTCATGAAGTTCATTGTCAAAAATCCAATCTACAAATGTCGAGCTAATATATATCACTTTTTGATAAATCAAAGTATTAGATATTAAAGATACATGATCATTCATTACCTTACAACACTACAAAAAACCTGCCAAAAAGTGACGAAATTCATGTGACGAAAAAAAAAATTGTCACCATATGTTGTCTTAAGGTGACGAACTTTAAAAAATCGTCATTACATCATTGCATACGGCGACGACTACTATTAGAATTTAATTTTCGTCACATAATTGTATTTTTCACGACA
>CACSLK010000984.1:6227596-6233506 GCA_902706635.1 Striga hermonthica
TAAGAATGGGACCACAAGGAGTTAGGCTTGGACTTTTCAATTCAAATTTGTACAGCATATAAAAGACTGAAAAACACACATTATCACCAAAAGAAAGCCCCTAAACATACTCCTAACAATTTTAAATAATTTAAGGGAAGGAAGGATTAGGGAAATCCTATTGATTGCAGCTTTCTCTAGACCTCCGGAAGATTGTTTCCTAAAAAGGGTTACTTTTCCTCTTCGTCTTTGTCTTTTTGGTCCGAAATAGGGGAATTTGGAATGGTTTACCGAGCAGAAGGAGTCGAACCGGGTTTACGAACATGATCCGGTGACTTTACTTAAACCAGAGGGGCACCTTCTTACGAAGCCTTTACGGACAACTTCGGATCTAGCCTACTCTCGGGCGGAAAGATCTGGTCAAGCGGATTGCACCTCTCGTACCCGGCAATGGAACAAAACGTTACCAGAAATCGAATTAAATCATTTAAAATAGCTATAGTTCGAATTTAAATTTGAAAATTTTAAAGTAGCAAGATATCATGCAGGAAATCAACATATCCAAAAAAATTAGCCATTTAGGACGAAAACTCGATTTTATATGAATTTATTACGAAACAACCCAGAAACGGTTTTCGAGTTTTGACAAGGCTACAGGCCATATAAGAATCTCAAATTTTAACCACAAGTAATATAACAACAATATAACCACTTATCCAAAAATCAGAATTTTTGGAGCAATACACGAATTATAGTGATTTTAGCAAAAACAGGCTGCAGCACGATTTTAGCAAAAACGGGCTGCAGCACGATTTTTCAAAAATTCATATCTTACAATATACATATCGAAACGACACAAGGCCAAAGCCATTGTGTCAAGGACATTCTTAAGTCCAATAATCCATAGTACTTCCACGGAAAATACTACATCAACCTCAATTCGACAATTTTTCAAATCGGCAATCACTTAGATATTCAAATGGCAATTATATATCAATAATCACACAAGTACATAGCTAAGGAACGCAATTAACTCGAAACTCACACGATCAGCAATATAACATGCATACGAGCACCTAAACACATATAGGAGCAAAAAAAATAAGTCGAGAGTTAGTCCGGGTACTGTTCTCGGGACGGGGTCGCGAAAAAGGATCGAACCGGGGCTAATATGCACGCTCGGCAACAAGACATGGCTCGCGCAATGGGACAAGGTCTCGGGATAGCAATGCAGGGCTAAAACAGCTATACGTGCACTCTGATGGGACTCGACGGTTATGTTTGGCACTCCGACGGAACCCGACGGGACTCAATGGCTACGTTTGGCACTCCGGCGGAACTAGACAGGACTCGAAGGCTACGTTTGGAACTCCGGTGGAACTCGATGGGACCCGACGGTTACGTTTGGCACTCCAGCGGAACTCGACGGGACCGACAGTTAGAAACTTACGAGCTGTTAAATTAATGCTCATTCTAGAATGTTGTTAGAAATTAGTTGAATTATTGGTCATTAGTTGATAGTTGCAATAATGACTAATTAGTTGGCAGATTTGAAGTTGTACTCTAGAGATTTCCTTTGATGCATATATATAGTAGTGCCCGGTTGAAGTGTAAGCTCAAGAAGAAAACAAAGAAAAAGAACTCATAAAAATAATTTCAATCTTGTTACCTCTCTCAGCTAATCTCTCATTATATCTACAACAATAAATTATTCTAGATACCAACAGTGGTATCAGAGCCCGGTTGGATCAATAGCTGGGCGACATTACTTTCCAATATCCACCCATTTTTACATATCTTGTCTGAATACCCCATTTACACACATCCTTCTAAATATCTAAAATGGCCACTTTCCAAAATACCCATCCAATTCCAATTCCCATTTTCTCCGGTGAAAATTATAACTATTGGGCTAGTAAAATGAGAACATATTTTATTTCTCAAAGCCTATGGAATATTGTCGAGAATGGGTATACTATACCCGATGATATATCCACTTTGTCTACGCGGATGAAGAAAAATTCGACCGAGAGAAGGAAAAAGACAGTTTAGCCCTTTTCACACTACAAATGGCCATGACAGAGTCCCTGTTTCCACGAATTAGCGGAGCACATACATCAAAGGAAGCGTGGGATACTTTAAAGGAAGAATATCAGGGTAGTGACAAGGTACGTCATCTGAAATTACAAACTCTAAGAAGAGATTTGGAAAATATGAAGATGAAAGAATCTGAGACCGTAAAAGATTACTACACTCGATTAAGAGAAGTAGTAAATCAACTAAAAGCATATGGAGAAAATATCACTGACAAAAGGGTGGTAGAAAAAAAATTCTAATTACTCTACCAGCCAAATATGATCCTATCGTGACGACGACAGAAGAAACTAAAGATTTAGATCATTTGTCAGTAACAGAACTAATAGGTTCACTAGAAGCCTATGAAAAAAGACTGAGTATGCGTGAGAATGACACAGTCAAAAATGCATTTCAGTCAAAACTAAATTTACGGTCTTAGAATTCTAAAATTGGGGGGAGAAGATTTGGAAAAATAATAAAAATAAAAATCAAGGTGGAAATAATAATAATCAACAAAAAGAAAAATATCCATCTTGTGGAGTTTGTAAAAAAACCAACCATCTTGAGAAGGATTGTTGGTACCGAGATAAACCACAATGTAAAAATTGTGGTAAATTTGGTCATGTGGAGAAAAATTGCCGCGCTAAAAGATATCAAGCAAATTTCTCTGAAGAAAATGAAAGAAAACTTGCTATTCTATGCAAATCATGCAATTTCAGAAGAGAAAAATGATATTTGGTTCATAGATAGCGGCTATAGCAACCATATGACCGGAGATGAGAAAAAATTTAAAAATATTGATAGATCTGTAAAATCACAAGTTCGGTTGGGAAATAGAGATTAACTCGATACTAATTTACTCAGCGTATGACAAATGGTGGAAAGAGGATATACACTACTCTTCAAAGATAACTCTTGCATCATTTATGACAACAAAAAACAATCTCATAGCTGTAGTAAAAATGCAACAACGGAGAAACTTTCCACTCCGTTGGAAATTCATAGAAGCAGCACTAAAAGCCGAAGAAGATCAATCCTGGCTATGGCATAGAAGGTTCGGGCACTTCAACTTCAATGGACTAAAGTTACTCTATCAGAAAAATATGATGAAAAATCTACCGGCCATCCAATTGAATGACAATCTCTGCGACAAGTGCATGGAGGGAAAACAGCATAGGACACCATTTCCCTCAAGCCAAGCAGGAAGAGCCAATCAAATACTAGAGCTGGTACATACAGACGTGTGTGGACCAATGAGAACACCAACTTCGAGAAGAACAGGTACTTCATCCTTTTCATTGATGACTATACAAGAATGACTTGGGTTTACTTCATGAAAGAAAGGTCCGAAGTCTTCTCTATTTTCAAGAAATTCAAAAGTCTCGTCGAAAATCAAAGTGGAAGAAGAATTAAAGTACTTCAGAGTGATCGAGGAATAGAATACACATCCAAGGAGTTCAACAAATTCTGCGAGTATGAAGGAGTCAACCATCAACTAACTGTCAGCTATGCTCCAGAGAAAAATGGCGTGTCAGAAAGGAAAAACAGAACCGTACAAGAGATGGCCAGGACAATGCTCGCGGAGAAGAATATGCCAAAAGAATTTTGGGCAGAAGCTATATACACTGCAGTCTATCTACTCAACAGGTTTCCTACTAAAGCTGTCCAAAATAAAACTTCAATAGAAGCTTAGAGTGGACGAAAACCGTCAGCCCAACATCTACGAGTCTTTGGGAGTATCTGCTTCGTGCACATCCCAAAAGAAAAGAGGCACAAACTGGAGGAGAAATCTGAGAAAGGCATATTTCTCGGCTATGCCTCTCAATCTAAAGGATACAGAATTTACATCCTCAAGACTGGTAAACTATTTATCAGTCGAGATGTCGAGTTCGATGAAAATGCTGCGTGGAACTGGGAGGAAGAAAAAGTCGAATACCAATATATCATGGTACCTACACGGCGGAGGCTAAATACCATACCAGAAGAACATGAAGATGAAGCAGAAGGTACACAATCATCTCCAACTCCACAACCTTCAAGTTCGAGGACAATAACACCATCAACTGACGAACAATCATCCCCAGAATCACCACCGAGAAAAGTGCGAACACTCAGGGAGATCTACGAGACATGCAATTTTTCCACGGTGGAACCTGAAAGCTTTGAATCAGCAGTAAAGGAAAAAGAGTGGGTAAATGCCATGGAGGAAGAAATCAGGATGATTGAGAAGAATAAAAATTGGGAGTTGGTCGATCCACCAAACAACAAGGAAGTTATTGGAGTTAAATGGGTCTACAAGACAAAGCTTAACCCAGATGGTTCAATTCAAAAACATAAAGCACGGCTGGTCGCTAAAAGGTACTCACAACTTCCCGGGGTCGACTACAACGAGACCTTCGCTCCAGTTTCTCGGCTAGATACTATAAGAGCTCTAATTGCACTTGCAGCTCAGAAAAAATGGAGAATCTACCAGCTTGATGTCAAGTCAACATTTCTCAATGGATACCTGGAAGAGGAGATCTATGTTGAACAACCTCAAGGGTTCGTAGCAGAAGGACAAAAAAATAGTCCTAAAGCTAAAGAAGGCTCTTTACGGATTGAAACAAGCACCACGAGCCTGGTACAGCCGAATTGATGATTACTTCACCAGTCATGGATTCAAAAGAAGCAAAATTGAGCCAACACTCTACATCAAGACCCAAGGTAACAACAAACTCATTGTCTCTCTTTATGTAGATGATCTTATTTATACAGGGAACAATGAGGAGATGATTAAGGAGCTCAAAGAAGAAATGATGAAGACCTTTGAGATGACAGACCTTGGGCAAATGAGCTATTTTCTTGGCATTGAGGTAAACCAAGAAGAAAATGGGATATTTATCTCACAGAGGAAATACACAGATAATCTATTAAAAACGTTCAAAATGGAAGGCTGTAAACCAGTGGATACTCCCATGGTTGCGAACGAGAAATTCACCAAAGAAGATGGTACACCAAATGCAGACGTATCCACATACCGAAGACTAATTGATAGCTTGTTATATCTCACGACTACAAGACCAGACATCATGTATGCAACAAGTTTACTGTCAAGGTTCATGCAAAGTCCGAGCCAAGTTCACTATGGAGCTGCGAAGAGAATACTGCGATATTTGCAGGGTACTAAAGACTATGGAATCCAATATGAATATAACGACGAATCAAGACTGATCGGCTACACAGATAGTGACTGGGCTGGATCAACTGACGACATGAAAAGCACCTCGGGCTACACATTTTCACTTGGCTCAGGCATATTTTCGTGGTCATCTAAAAAGCAAGACTGTGTGGCACAATCTTCAGCAGAAGCCGAGTATGACGCAGCAGCACTAACGACAAGTCAAGCTATTTGGCTTAGGCGTATTCTTGGATACATGGGAGAATATCAAGAAAATCCAACGGAGATATACTGCGATAACAAGTCAGCAATAGTAATGGCGAAAAATCCCGTACATCACAACAGGACCAAACACATAGCTTCAAATATCATTTTCTACGTGAAGCTTCCAACACCAAGCAGATAGAGCTCAAGTATGTCACTGAAGATCAACTTGCAGATATATTTACAAAGGCTTTACCGCAACCAAGATTCAAGACTCTACGTGAAAAACTTAGAATTATCCAAATGAGCATTAAGGGGGAGTGTTAAATTAATGCTCATTCTAGAATGTTGTTAGAAATTAGTTGAATTATTGGTCATTAGTTGATAGTTGCAATAATGACTAATTAGTTGGCAGATTTGAAGTTGTACTCTAGAGATTTCCTTTGATGCATATATATATAGTAGTGCCCGGTTGAAGTGTAAGCTCAAGAAGA
>CACSLK010000984.1:6236446-6249858 GCA_902706635.1 Striga hermonthica
ATTAGGCCCGACAGATACGTTAAACAAAAACAATCATTCCCTATCCCTAGCAATCGGAATTAGCTAAGCATATTGAATTCAACACAATAAATCAATTCTCCAAATTTAATCATTATTCATGAATTAAACAAGAGAGAGAAGAAGCTTACGATTAATCTCAAGGTCCAAAGTCGAATTCGTAGTACAAGCTTAATCCGAATAAAAAGGAGAAATGGAAAAGAAAGATAAAAAGAAGAAGAAAGATGGAGAAGAAGAAGAGAGGAAGAAAGAAAGAGTTCGTGGTGTTTCTCGTTCTCTCGAGACCTAGGGTTTTTTAAGCCCCGGTCGAGAGTTATTTTCTGTCGAAGTCCCGTTCACGTATTTATAGGTAGCACAGCTCCACAGCGTGAAAGAGAGTGGCGCGGCGTGAAGCTGCCAGGTTGTCGCGCCGCGAGGAGTTGCAGCGTCGTGATAGATACCTGTGCCGCGCCGCGATGAAGTGCAGCGGCGTGATGGGAACGCTTGTGCCGCGCCGCGATGAAGTGCATCAGCGTGATGGGAGCGTCTGTCGCGGCGTGGAGGTAGACGCATCGTGGTGCTGCCTTGGGACGTCTCTGTTGACGCGTGACAGTCCCCGCGAGATGGCGTGCGCCGTGAGGGAGGCATACTATGGCGGAGTGAGAGGTGTCGCGACGCGGGGCGTGGAGCAGGGTCTCAGTCGGAGTCGTGGCGCTTGTCGCGGCGCGGTGTGCACGCGACGGTCTTTGAGCTGCTTGCTTCCGTGCAAGTCTTCACGTCTCGGGCCCGTTTGAACTCATTTCAACACGGAATTAAGTTTCGTTTTCTTCTGCTTAATGCCAAAGAAATACTCTTTTTAATGATATCCTCCCGGTCTATTTATCATGAAAAATAAATCCTCTCGAATTATTCGACCTGCACACCATAAACAAAGAAAAACTGGAAAAATATACGGAAAACACAAAGAAAACCGAAATAGAACGAGACACATAATAAACTATAAAAACGAACCGAAAACTATCTAAACAACCTAATATGGGGGGAAAAGAAAAGAAAATAACCACGGAAAACGCAACAAAAATGGGACAAACAACTCCCCCACACTTAAACCTTTGCTCGTCCCGAACAAAAAGAAAAGAAAAGACACATGAGAACGAGCATGAATAATAGCTTCAAAAAAGAAAAGTTTCAAATTAATTGACGTAGCTGAGGAGAATTCAAAAGACCAATAAAACACATCTCAATTACAACTCAAATGATACGCATTGAAAAGACAAGCTCTCAAGCAGAAAAATATCATATATAACGCCTCACTCAATTTCTGACATGGATGTGATATGGAAGCACTCAAATTGGTCGGCAATCAAGTTTCAACATAAGCTTGCTTATTGTCTAATTCATACTCTAAAATAATCAAAGCACATGGACTCGCAAATCAAGAGGACTTATCGGGTTCAAGGCAAGAACATGGGTAAGGGAAGGTCAAATATATAGATAAAACGGCTAACATGAACAATCATACTCTCGAGCACATAACTACTCGAATATCTCGCCACCTATCCATAGTCAACACAAAACTGATCAATCCCCACCAAAATTCCATACACATTCGTACATGCTCAAGAAAGATTACAAATAAAATGCCTGACGATAATAATTTTTTTTTTCCTAGGGGATTTTTTTTAACAAGAACGAATCATAAGGACGACATTCCTCAGGTTTAAATATGGAGATCAAATAAGTGTCTTGGGGTGGTTTCCCAATACTCATTACCCATCAAATTAAATCGACAAGTAAGAGGAGTAGAATCCTCTCCATTCGTCTTGCGACCCCCCCGATTTTTTTTTCAAGCACTACAAATGCAATTCAACCAAGTTCAACCTCATTCAAACATATAGACGCTCCGTCATCATCATACAATATTCTGTCAAATCTCAAATATTTCAAATAAAACAGTTGACAAGGAACATGGCTAAAGGCTCAACGGGCTACTAATGACAATATAACTTTAAGGGTCAATGAAAAAGGCTAGAACGAGCAATGTCAACGAAATGCCTCAATCATTTTCACGAACCACAACTTCAATCGATTTGTTTCAAAACAGACTCAAAGCAAGTTTTGATCAACAAAATTCTGACCAAATCTCACAGAAACAAAACAAGGCTCAAACCTCACAAGGTGTATAATGCCAAATCAACTCGACCAATCAAATTCATCGAAATATGCCATCATGATCAACATCACGTCTCCTCAACTTCATCAACAATTATCAACAAAACTTAAAATTCACCAATATCCATACTCACAAGACACACAACAGACCTAGACACTAGACCGGACCACCACATAAGCATGCGAAGTCCAAGTAGCTCCCTCACACTTAGAATGAGGCAATGACCTCATTGCTTTAACACAAACTGGGAAGTGGTCGTGCTGTCGTAGGCACCCAAATTAACCTTGCTTAAAAATATGTAGTAGCGTGAGCAAGGATCGTATCCACGGGGAGAAGTAAAACAAATCTATCAACTATGTGATCAAAGAGGGGGGAATTTGAATTGGTGATCTAACTAAACTAGAATTACCTATCAAACACTAAATAAAAATAATAATAAATAAAAATAAATAAACAAAAATAAATATAATATGAATCTGCCTTGGTTGAATTGATTTCCACCCTAGACTGTCCCATTGATCATTGATGCAAAAATATAAATTCACAATCCACGCAACTGTCGTTGAATATAAATTCTATCTTCTAAATTAGTCACGCAAAATAAATCCTTTTACGAGACTCTTATAACTAGTTAAGTCCCAACATCGTGAAGAATTATTCTAGAAATAGCATTAAATACAAGAGACCAACAATCCAAGCAATAAATAACTAATCCGTTAAATATCAACTTGTTCAATTGTTTCGTCTAAGAACGACAACGCCTAAATCCGGTCAATTATTTATCTTAGTTGCTTCTAGCGAAAGACACATGATCTAAATCCGACTCAAGTATCAATCAAGCAATAGATCATAAGCATAGAATAATCGGTGGCCAATCTATCATCTAAGCATAACAATCATAAAAATATGCACACGAAACATTGATGCGAAAATATATGAATTGGAATAAAAACTAATTTGATCTCACAATAGTAGGTCTGGGGTTTCAATCGTCTTCAACCAAGACAAAGATAAATTAGCCGCGCAGGGCTATCATAATCAAAGAGAAAATAAAAAGAAAAGATTAAGAAGAAAAAGAAAAATAAAAGAGAGAAGAGAGGAGAAGAGTAGCCGCTGTTCGTGCTATGTTCTTGCGTGTATCCTACGCCCAGCAAATCCCTAGCAGATCTGTTCTCTTTTTAGCGTACTGTTGTGTAATAGGTTTAGTATTCTTAAATCGTTAAATTGAGCCCAATTGAGAAATCTGTTTCAGATTAATACCAACATGGCCATGTTGTATTTGAACTGTAATATGGACACTGCCATGTTAGTTATAAACGTTTTCTCTTCCCAAGCACAACGAACTCTCAATTGCTCCAAGTTGAATCTTCCATTTGACATGCTAAAGAGCCTTAGATCTGCACAGAAATTCAAACACCGGCAATTTCTACTCTAAAATACAAGATAATATCAAACACATGCCAATTGAACTAGAATAGTTTATATAAATTCTAATTTAATCCACTAAATCAACACATATTTTTGACTTATCAAACATCCCCAAGCTTAAACCGATGCTTGTCCTCAAGTATCAAGTCAAATCCATCATCTCACCTCATAGTCATCATCTATCTTCCAATGCCAACTCAAAATATTTTGCATGCAATTAACACCAGCTAAAGTTGAGTCCACATCAACCGACACCAATGAAAAATAAACTCAACAATCACATAACTTGAAACACATGAAATCAACACTTCTCACGAGATTCACTCTTGCACTCAGAAGTGCATAGGCTAGATATTAAGTTTACACTCAAGTCAAGACATCGAAGATTTTTACCATAAGCTTGCAAAGATATCATGCCCAACCACCCAAAATGAATATGAATAAACACAAAATCAAAGGGTTAAAAATGGGTTGTAATGGGGCTTAGGGTAAGGTGGGATAAGAAAGATGTAGGTTAATGGAAGATTAAGATGGGATAAGAAAGATGTAGGTTAAGGTGGGATAAGAAAGATGTAGGTTAATGGAATCAAAGCAATTATACAAAATCTTCATAAATCGAGCTTAACAGAAATGTAAAGCAAGCCAATCATGCGATCTCAATATGCACCCAACACAACAAATAACCTAACACAATGCTCTTATCATTTTTTTTTTTCATTTTTTTTTCAACTTGTTTTTCAATTTTTTTTTTTCAATTTTTTTTTTTTTTTAAAGAGAAGATAAACTAACAGAAGATAAACTAACAAATGTCGAATGGCTAAACTACTTACAACGCACGATCAAATATAAGACCATAAGCTCTTCTTCAACTAAAAGAAATTCGTAAAAATGCTTCGATTCAAGGTTCAAAAGATGGTATAAAAAAAGGAAGATATTACGGCTTGTAGCATGGTTATAAATCAAAGAAAAGGCCAAGGCTCAAAGTGGCTTACTAGTGGTTTAATGAAAAAGGGTATGCTTCAAAAGAGAGGCGATAAAAATAAAAGGTTAGTCCTAAGTACCCTTATTTTGATTTCATGCATCCAATTTCATCAAAGATGTAAACATAGACATGCATAGCAAAGCAAGTTCTAGAAAAAAACAACTAGTCGAGACATCACACATTCAAGAAAACGGAGCATGGTATTAAATGTATGCTCATAGGCTCAAATCTCACCAACAAAAGGTAATAAGTGTTAATTTCATGCATTCGTCCATCACGTGATCATCAAGAAAAATTATTCACCATGCAGTAACAAGGACTCCAAAATTTTTTTTCCACACATCAAAATTTACGTTTGACGAATTGGCACCAGTCGAATCAATAATAACCACAAGAGAAATAAAAGATAAGACTCAATACTATTAGACATCAAGCACTCATGCAGTGACTGCTTTACTTCTACTAGAACCAAACTAAAAATTTATGATAAAACCTAAATGCAACCTACATGAATACTAATGCAATACTATATAATCAGTACCAAGCATAACACACATACATCCCCAAGCTTAAGTTCTTAAAATATATCATAATGAATGCAAAAGCATGAAGAGTATGTATATATATGCTAGATAGAGAAACTCACAAATATATTCGCCAAAGAGGTTTTGGGATGGGTCTCAGAGATGCTATAAGCGCTCCTATTCGTCCAAGAAACCCATAAAGTCCATATACTTCATTCTTCTTAGAGACACCAGACGGCATTTTTAGAGGCCTATCGTTGAACCTTAATTTCCCACGTTCTCCATAAAAGATGCATCTGATGTAGTCGATCATGGGCCTTAATTCTCCCAAACATGCAATGAGTCCACCACCTTCTTTTGTAGGCCAGAAAAAAATCCTCGTATCTTCGAAATGTTCCATATATGTATCTGGTGTACCCATCATTCATATAGGGAAAAGAAGCGAAGAGATAAGAAGGTACCAGCTTATACTCGGGATAACAAGTGACATCCTTTTCCTTCTCGTTCTTGTCAGCCACAAATTCTGCAGTCATATTAGCAACATCATAATGAACATGGTCAGTGACATGGCCATGTTGTAGTTCAGGCTTCACTTCTTGGTTTTCTGTAACAGGTATGATATCGTCTTCTGACTCTACGCCCAGTTTAACATCTCCAGGAACATGGTCAGCAACATGGCAATGTTGGGCATCAGGGAATTCCTTTTCACCTGCTACTTCAGAAAGATCTCCCAACACCTTTCTTCCAGATTTCTCTTGTTCTTCATCATTTAGCAAGAACATGGTACTCACATTTAGATGTTTTACCTCAAATTAGGACGAAGATATTCCACCGGATAGAGCCTCCAAACGATTAACACTCACGGCTAACTGATTTATTTGCTTCTCCAAATTTTGTATGCTCGTCAAGGTTTCCTGTTGAAATTCGAGAGTACTAGAAGCCAACTGCTCGATAATTTCTTCAAGTGTCATACTAGAATCTCCATTCGAGTGTTGCATAGACAGTTGTTCTCTCATGAAAAAGCTAGTTTCCTCTTGAAATCCCCCATCTAGGTTCTCAAAATCATAGCGCATGCCTGAGTCAAAACGATCTGACTGATCGGCCCAACCAAAATCATATATGCTGGAGAAAGGATTATATGGTTGGTATGTACCAAAGCTCACAGTACTACCACTTGTAGTACATCCTCTTATAATCCTTCCATCTTGATCCAACATGGGACAAGAGTCAATGTCATGGGCTGTGGTGGCACATATTTTGCAAGGCTTCACCGACCTCATATTTTCAGCAGCCCGTTGATGAACATATGTTGTTAATGCATCCAAAAACTCCTCCATACTGAATCCACCGTATGTCTCCTTGGACCAAATCGAATCTCCTAAAATTCCTCCTGCTCGTTTCCACAAGTTGGTATTGCTGCCACAAGTCCTAAAAAGTGAAAATAGAAAAACAAATAAAAGAAAAAAAACAAATAATAACAATAATAATAATAATAATAATAATAATAATAATAATAATAATAATAATAATAATAATAATAATAATAATAATAATAATAATAATAATAATAATCACAAAGTCAAAGATTCAATTTAAATTCTCCCCGGCAACGGCGCCAAAATTTGGTCGTGCTGTCGTAGGCACCCAAATTAACCTTGCTTAAAAATATGTAGTAGCGTGAGCAAGGATCGTATCCACGGGGAGAAGTAAAACAAATTTATCAACTATGTGATCAAAGAGGGGGGAATTTGAATTGGTGATCTAACTAAACTAGAAATTACCTATCAAACACTAAATAAAAATAATAATAAAATAAAAATAAATAAACAAAAATAAATATAATATGAATCTGCCTTGGTTGAATTGATTTCCAACCTAAACTGTCCCACTGATCATTGATGCAAAAATATAAATTCACAATCCACGCAACTGTCGTTGAATATAAATTCTATCTCCTAAATTAGTCACGCAAAATAAATCCTTCTACGAGACTCTACTAGTTAAGTCCCAACATCGTGAAGAATTATTCTAGAAATAGCATTAAATACAAGAGACCGACAATCCAATCAATAAATAACTAATCCGTTAAATATCAACTTGTTCAATTGTTTCGCCTAAGAACGACAACGCCTAAATCCGGTCAATTATTTATCTTAGTTGCTTCTAGCGAAAGACACATGATCTAAATTCGACTCAAGTATCAATCAAGCAATAGATCATAAGCATAGAATAAAAGGTGGCCAATCTATCATCTAAGCATAACAATCATAAAAATATGCACACGAAACATTGTTGCGAAAATATATGAATTGGAAAAAAAAAATAATAATTTGATCTCACAATAGTAGGTCTGGGGTTTCAATCGTCTTCAACCAAGACAAAGATAAATTAGCCGTGCAGGGCTATTATAATCAAAGAGAAAATAAAAAGAAAAGATGAAGAAGAAAAAGAAAAATAAAAGAGAGAAGAGAGGAGAAGAGTAGCCGTTGTTCGTGCTCTGTTCTTGCGTGTATCCTACGCCCAACAAATCCCTAGCAGATCCGTTCTCTTTTTAGCGTACTGTTGTGTAATAGGTTTAGTATTCTATCGGGCTTAAATCGTTAAATTGAGCCCAATTGAGAAATCTGTTTCAGATTAATACCAACATGGCCATGTTGCATTTGAACTGTAATATGGACACTGCCATGTTAGTTATAAACGTTTTCTCTTCCCAAGCACAACGAACTCTCAATTGCCCCAAGTTGAATCTTCCATTTGACATGCTAAAGAGCCTTAGATCTGCACAGAAATTCAAACACCGGCAATTTCCACTCGAAAATACAAGATAATATCAAACACATGTCAATTGAACTCAAATAGTTTATATAAATTCTAATTTAATCCACTAAATCAACACATATTTTTGACTTATCAGGAAGTCAATACAAAGACTTAACAATAGCATATAATGGACAAATACTAACATCCAACACAAAACTTAAAACAACTGACTCAAGGAAAAGACAGACTAAAAGAAACAGAAAGAGAAAAGGTGTGCAAACCGAATATTTTTCGAGGAGAAAAAAAAACATCACGGTGCAAGTCTTTCGTCCATGCTCCAATCCCCAATAGATACGTCCTGCCCATAAAAACCACAAAAACTCCAAACCTCCCACTATTCAAAGATAAAAGAAAAAGCATAAGAGAAAATGAACAAGAAAGCAATAAATATCACTTAGGTTGCCTCCAAAGAAGCGCTTGTGTTACGTCATTAGCTTGACGAAACCTGAGGGGAACTCAACCGGGATCTAGAAAGAAGTGACGGTCTTGCAATGCTTTCGTGTTTTCCAGAAGTGGTAGCATGGGAAGCTTGGCGAGAAGGCTGGCACAGTGGATTCGGGTGGTGATGTTCTGGATGAAGTGGGTTCGAGCACGAGCAATTCCCAACTCTAGACGCAGAGCTTTTCCCACTCGAGCTCTATCGTCAACCTCTGAAAATATAAGTGCATCGGTGGAGCAAGTCGAACTGAAACCTTCCCACTTTGTAATACAGTGCAACGGCCTCAAAGAAGAATGCTCCAACTCGGAGGTAGGAGGAGGGACTTGAGAATCAAGCCCATGGGTCTCTTCTTCTGAAATATCATCAAGCTCATTATCATCTTCTTCGGCCTCACACATTTGCTTCATCGTGCGGGCTTGCGTATCAAGCATGAGGTGGGAGTCGTCGACTTCTACCTCGGTGAGCTGGTATGTGCTGCAAGAATCTCCATTTGTGTGCTCAGTGGAGCACACCTGAGCTCAATCTCCACATCTCAAGTGGACTGGGCAGATATGCGAGCAAGGATGAGGTCGAGCTTCTCATCGAACGACAAAGCAGCCTCTCGAGGCTCGTCCCTATGTGTAGGTTCGCTTTGAGCGGTGGGCTCGAGAATAACATTGGTGACTCGATCCTCTAAGGCTTGCACGCGCTCCACAAGTTCCTCGATTCTGGACTCAAGGTTGCTCCTACGAGCCGCTTGGAATGCCAAAAGAGTGAGGACCTGGTCGAGCTTGGCATTGTACTATGAGGAATCCTCGAGAGACTTATATGACTGCTCGACAGGCCCGTAATCCCACTGCTGCTCGTAGGAATATGATAAAGTCTGGCCGAAGTCCTAAGAATCATGGTAAGGAGGTGATTGGGCACACTGGCCTGCGGTTTCTTCTTCCTGCGCTAACCGGGATGTTGCAAATTCGTAGATACGGTTGAGCTTCTTGTTGAACTCGTGGGACTCATAGTGTTGCTCGACCGGGAAGGGATCCCAGTACTGCTCGGAGGAGTAGGGATAAGACTGGACGTGGTACCCGGTGTGGTAGCTCTGCTCGTTAACCCAAGGTTGGGTGTGCGGTAAGGGGTAAACACAGTTGTAGCTCATACTACCTGCACACCAAAGTAGAACAACCACGCGTAGCCACGAAGAGAAAAGGAAACGAAGACAGAAACAAGAAACACAAAAAGAAAAACAAATATGCACAAAAGAGAGAACAAAAATACGAAAATCACGAAAATAAGAGAAACACGGAAAATAAAATCAATACCAAAACCAAATATCCTACTTGCCTTCCCTGTCAACGGCGCCAAAATTGTTGGGTAAAAATTATTCTTTTTACCGAGTACCGAATCAAAAGATTCGATCCCCGGGTCGATCTCACGAGGAAGACTATTCGGGAATTCAGCTTTAATATCGATCACACATAAAAGCAAAATAAATCCTAAACATACTAATCAGATAAGGATTGGATGAATTATCAGCTAAGAAATAACGAACTAAGAAAAAATATAAATCTACCTAAAAATAAGAACGCAACAAAGATGAGAAGCTAGGGAATCGGGATTAATTAATTCAAGTTCTAGCAAAGTCGGGCAATCAATTGTTCGGTTTGAGATTGACACTCTCGCTTACACATCTAGCGGTTCTCTCCCAATAACTCTTCGTAACAAGGGATTGAACATAGACGAGCAAGTTCGAGCATACAATACAGGCCAATTATCCCAATCCCATTAACTTTTTGTAACAAGGGACGGGTCATCGACAAGCACGCTTTCAATCAAAACACATAAATTATTCAGCTACGAAATTATCTACCTCATGCGAGCCTGGTTCTACGACTTCTCCCCTTCCGGTTCTAAAGTCGCTAATTAAATTAGAAGAGAATTAATCAACTAATCATATCGAATCAACAAAACCCTAACTCGACTAATCAATATTCAATTATTTCTAATTGCAAGATCGAAGTGTCACTCTTCCATTATATCAATCAATCAAACAAGATTCTATCAATTCGAATAAATTCAACTCGCATAAGCATGAACACATTAGGCCCGACAGATACGTTAAACAAAAACAATCATTCCCTATCCCTAGCAATCGGAATTGGCTAAGCATATTGAATTCAACACAATAAATCAATTCTCCAAGTTTAATCATTATTCATGAATTAAATAAGAGAGAAAAGAATCTTACGATTAATGTCAAGGTCCAAAGTCGAATTCGTAATACAAGCTTAATCCAAATAAAAAGGAGAAAAAATGGAAAAGAAAGATAAAAAGAAGAAGAAGGATAGAGAAGAAGAAGAGAGGAAGAAAGAAAGAGTTCGTGGTGTTTCTCGTTCTCTCGGGACCTAGGGTCTTTTAAGCCCCGGTCGAGAGTTATTTTCTGTCGAGGTATCGTTCACGTATTTATAGGTAGCACAGCTCCACAACGTGAAAGAGAGTGGCGCGGCGCGAAGCTGCCAGGTTGCCGCGCTGCGAGGAGTTGCAGCGAAGTGATAGATGCCTGTGCCGCGCCGCGATGAAGTGCAGCGGCGTGATGGGAGCGTCTGTGCCGCGCCGCGATGAAGTGCAGCAGCGTGATGGGAGCTCCTGTCGCGGCGTGGGAGGTGTAGCGGCGCGGGGCGTGGAGCAGGGTCTTAGTCGGTCTCGTGGCGCTTGTCGCGGCGCTGTGTGCACGCGACGGTCTGTGAGCTGCTTGCTTCCGTGCATGTCTTCCGTCTCGGGCCCGTTTGAACTCATTTCAACACGGAATTAAGTTTCGTTTTCTTCTGCTTAATGCCAACGAAATGCTCTGTTTAATGATATCCTCCCGGTCTATTTATTGTGAAAAATAAATCCTCTCGAATTCGACCTGCACACCATAAACAAAGAAAAACCAAAAAAATATACGGAAAACACAAAGAAAACCGAAATAGAACGAGACGCATAATAAACTATAAAAACGAACTGAAAACTATCTAAACGACCTAATATGGGGGGAAAAAGAAATGAAAATAACCACGAAAAACGCAACAAAAATGGGAAAAACAGTGAGCACCACGGTTTCCAATTGTGTTCACCCCCACCTGCTCTTCATGAATGTAGGGTAGTATTTGCGGGCACGGCGGAGGGACGCGAGTGGTAGTCATATTATTCATTTTGCTTCCGCTTTTTAAACTGCCTATTATCATTTATGAAAGGGAGTGTACTCCCTAGTTATTATGATATTGGTGAACCCAGTTTGGGAGTTGAAGTTATTGATGAACCTGGTTTGGGTGTTGACATGATTATTGAACTCGTTTGGGAGTTGCATTTGAAAATTGTTTTTCAAATTAGTAGCGCCACCATAGTTTATGATATAAAATTTGAAAATTTTATACTGATTTTCGTCAAATAAAAGTGGGGCGTTATACATATTTTCTTTCGTACTTCATCAATTATCTTGATGTGTTTGGCGCATATAGAAATCACACTTTTATCGATTATCTTGACCTGTCTGTCACGTAGTTTATCGCACAAGTATTTCACCTTTTATCAAATTTCGTCGTCTCCCTCACATAATTTTTGCACAAATATTTTGCACTTTATCAATTATATTTGTTTGTCTGTCGTATAGTTTATCGTATAATCTGTTTCGTACTTTATCTATTTTTTTCGGTTGTCTGTGGCATTGTCTATCTCATACTTTTTTTTTTCACACTTTATCAATTTTTTCGACTGTCTGTCGCATATCAGATCACATAATTATGTCACACTTTATCAATTATCTTGACATGTCTTTCACTTAGTTTATCGCATAAATATTTTGCACTTTACCAGTTATCTTATCCTCTCTTTCTTTCTCGCATTGTTGTCGCATAAATATTCACACTTATCAGTTATCTTCTTTAGTCTTTCGCATTGTTACCGCATAAATATTTCGCATTTTATCAATTATCTTATCTAGTCTTTAGTAGTTGTCGCATAAATATTTTTTACTTATACTGTCGCATATTCTGTTTCGCACTTTATTAGAGTTATCTTCATCTATCCGTCGCATTGTTTATTACATTATTTGTTTTGCACTTTATTAATTATCTTGATTGTTTTTCACTTATTGAATTGCATAATTTTTCGCACTTAATTGATTATCTTCACCACTTTCTCGCATAGTAGTTTGTCTTGCTCTTTGTAAGGTGAAAAAACCAATTTATTATTTAGAAGTATAGTTTTTTTACCCAGACCAGTCCAACGGGTCGACCCGAGACCCGGTCGACCCGAAGCCGGAACCGGTCTGGGTGGGCTATTTGGACCGGGCAACAAAGGACCCAGTCAAAACCCTGCCAACCCGGCCTTGACGGTGCATTGACCCGGCCGGGTCAACCGGCCGATTAACCCGACCCATATATTTTTAATTTTTTTTTTCAAAATAAAACTATGTATATATGTTTATATGATAAATATTATCATGAGATACATATTATTAACACTTTAATGTATAAATTTTGTACATAAAATATTTAATTTTGTTATTTCTATATATATTTATATGACAAAAGTACTCTTAATATAATTTAAAAATTTTAAAATTAATATCCGATTCAACAATTGACTCAGTGACCTACTGTTGAACTGGTGACCTGATTACCCGGAGACCTGCGCGGTCGGGCCGGTTTAAAAACTAAGTTTAGAAGTGTAAAATTTATTCTTTCAAAATAATAGCTATTTCCACATATATTTCTCTACAACACTACTCAACCTACCGCAGCCAGTCGCCTTCTACTCAGCTCTCCATCTCAGCTTCTCAGGTTTTCTCTTCGATGTCATAAGTCGTCCCTCATTACTCCTTTAATATTTCAGGGTTTTCCTCTACTCGAAAATTCTTGTTTTGATTATATTGTTTGTGTGTTCTTAATTTATGTAATTTAACCATTCTGTGAATGATTTCTGGATCTAATTTATAAGGGGCCGAAATAGTGATGGAACAAACTTCAGTTTTCAACTTTTCATTCACAGAAAATTGAGGACCTACCAGAGTTTTGATTCCTTTTTTTTTTT
>CACSLK010000984.1:6254205-6265347 GCA_902706635.1 Striga hermonthica
AAATTAAAACAAAAGCCTGCAGATATGAGAAAATAGAGATTGCACAGAACACTTCCTGCTACCGGTTGATTGGCGATTACGACGCGACCAATGTTCGAAAATTAACGAATATCTCCAAACATATAAACTATATATCGCAGGCTCTGAAAGTTTATAAAAAGCGGGTTTAAATGGTTTAAACACGAAATGACAATAATAGGCTCGAAACCAATGAATGGTATAACGAGACTCCGAAACGACAAAACGAGACTTCGAAATTAAAAAAATTTATCACAACAACATTACAATACTCGACTTTACGAAATCAAGAGTTCCAACCTTCCACGAATAATTCACGACATATGAAATAAATAACGAACATACGAACCGACAAATAAACCTAGCACTCAAATAGAAATCGATTCAAAGAGTACAATTATATTCAACGAATGTACACAGAAATATAACGAGGAGGTTCGAAAGATTACCCGTCTTCGAGAATCTACGAGCTATCGGAAAACGGGTCGAACGAACGGTCCTAACGGCCTCGAAATTTCGAAACTTGGAACACAAGGGGCTGGACACGGCTGACTCATGGTTCCTGTTTCTCGACAGCACGGATGCTCTGCTGTGCGGACTTCGACGACGAACTGGAGATCTCGTCAGAAAGAACGGTGAACGCCGGTGACCCGCGAACGAAGCTTTTGCTGGAATTACTGGCAGACGGGCTGCTGGACGTGTTCCTGTTGGAATGGCTGGAGTCCGATAAGTTCACTGCTCGAGGGTGACGGCGGCTGCTCGGAGGTCGGCGAGAACGGTGGCGACAGTTCGACTTGAGTTCGCCAGAGAAGATGGCAGATTGATTTCCTTTTTCTCTGCCTGCAACCCAGTCGTGCCGGGACCAGGCCAGCAAGCCAGCCAACACCCATACCGAGCCGCCCTTGTGTTTTTCCTGAACCATTAATTGTGTTTTGACCCGGTCAACCTTGTTTTGTGTGCTATATGTGGTATTTTTATTCATGTTTGTCGAGTCTAAGTATTGAGTTCAAATGTTCCAATATCCACAGAACTTCACGAACGACTTGGTTGAATCAAGTTCGACCAAGTATGATTGTGACTTTATTCTAAGGTGATAAATATTGACCTTATTAACTCGACTTAAATTGTAGGTGCTTGACGAGCCGAGCTCGCGACCTACTGGTAATTGTGTACTGCCTTTTTGCTATACCAGGTGGGTTTACTTATTAAAAACTTGCTATGCCGTATATGTGTTTCATTTTTGTTGAGTCGGTATGATCTATGTATGAGTGTGAAATATGTAGCCTATCGATGTGAGTTGTGACGGCCGTCGGTACGATTGTCCCCGTCGATGTAATACGGTTTCCTTTGTGAGGCAAGTCTCTTTAAGATCTGATATGGTCGTGCCCTTGTGAGGTACGTAAGCCCATATAGAAGGCCGTGTCCATAGCGTGGCATGTACTCCTGCCTTCGGGTAATGAACCCCCGTTCTGCGGCTAGTGATAGATGTGCACATGAGTAATGTGATTTGTTGTGATTTTGATAGGTGATGAGACATGATGTGATTATCTTATATTCATGCTGCGACCATACCATCTTGACATGTTATTGTTATATATGTGCATAGTAGTGAGCACTACGTTTTATTTTGTGCTCACTCCCACCTGCTCTTCACGGATGCAGGTTAAGCAGGTGCCGGGTGATGATAAAACACGAGTGGGTCGGCTATTGATTATGCTTATTTATGCTTCAGCTTATGAATAAATGCTTTAGTCTTTTGAACCTTGTTTTGGGTTTAGACATGAAAAACGTTTTGAAAACTCATGGTTGAGTATGTTGGATTTTTTGGGATGTTTTGATAAACCTAATATGAATTGGTTATCATGTGTTTGGTTATTTCATGCTTTTGTGTTTAAGCTGAATAACTTATGTTGAAAATCAGGTTAATGAAAACCATGTGAAAAATCGGGTAATGAATCCCCGAGCAACCAGATATGACTTGGTTGATGTTAAACGTTTGAATAACGCCCATGTTTTCGAAAATGAGTTCGAAAAATTATTTACTGATTTTTGGAAAGTTCGGAATTTTTTTAAAATCAAAGTGGGGTGTTACATCTAGAGTATTGCCATTTGTGAACCTCCATAGCCAGCTCCATGTGTTGTCTCCTCACCCTGCTGTCACCAGCATGAAGAGCAGTAGCACTGATTGAGTTCCCAGTCAACCCTACTCCATGTTCAACATCTGGATCCTGGCAACCATCACCTTGCCTAGCTGTTGTCTTCCCATGACCACTCTGTTAGCGGCATTCCAATCGGAATGGACGTATTCTACTTGTAAATACAATCTATTAAAATTATATTAATTAAAAGGCATTACTTTATTTTAAGAATAAACATTTATCTTATATTTGCACTTAAGATAAAAGTCCCTAGATCACTTATAGCTATAAGGTATGGTTGCGCATAGAGATGGTGATCATGGAACATACCTTAAAAGTTGTGATCCTAAATACAGTTCCAAGTCGTTGGATGTTTCGAGATGGGATATCAAATAAATCCGAAAAAGACTTGCACATATGATGTATGCTTGTTGGACAAGAATGTTGTATTCCATCAACATTAGCATGGGACGCAAATACATATATGTGGGTGCTTGTTAGAGAACAAGTTCACTGAACATGACCGTATGAAAATTCTTAATGAGAATTTTTCTGTCGAATAAGAATTTTCATGTTACAATAGTACATGATTAATCCTTAGACTTGAGGCACGATAGTAACTTTGTGCATATTATGTTTTACTTTGATTTATCCTTTTGATTACTAGCACAATCGTATAAAGGGATATTTTGGGTATTATATTAATATGTATGGAAGTTTGTCAGTGGCCAACAAAGGATTCGACACTTATGAAGATAAGTGAATTTCCTATGTGTTTCATAGTTAGTAATTCAAAGTCCTTGGCCAAGGAGGGATGAATAGAGATATAAACGAATTACTAAACTTGAAATGGAATCATAGTTCTTAAATCAATTTGGGTTTCGATAAAATCATACCCAAAATTTAATCGAGAAATTGGATGTCGAAAGGATTTTACATGTATGGACTTGTAATCGAAATAAGTTTACTCGCTATTCACTTAATACTAGATTCATGCTACTTGCTAGATGTTCCCATGATATGTGGGTTCTTGAATTAAGGAGTTAATTCATGAATAAGAGTTAATAAGATTAACTCAAATTACAAGGAGTTGTAAGCCCACTACTAGTATTAATTGTGAACCTAAAAGGTCACACCAATTTTTGAATGAAGGTAAAATTCAAATAGTAATTCTAAAGAGTTAGAATTAATTGAGAAATCTAATTTGATTAGATGTCAATTTATGGAATATATTAAAATAATCAATTGGATTGATTAATTGAATTTTGAATATTAATTTAGTAATTAATGGAATTACTAAATTAATAGTTGGAATTTAAAATTGGATTTTAAATTTCAAATCCAAATAATAATATGATTATTAAATGAGGAGATGGAAGAAAAGATTAAAATAATAAAGTCTTGAAAAAATATTTTCAAGAATTATTATTTTATTATTTATCTTTAATATGATTAAAGATTAAATATTAATAAAAATAAATTAATTATAGTGGTTTGGAGTTGTTAACTAATTCACATAATTAATTTTATTTTTATTAATAGAATATTGGGTGGGTAATAGTCTTCTTCAAGATCTAATATTTTATGAAAATATTCTTGAAGACTTTTTATATTTTATGAAAATATTATACCTAATATTATTATTTTATACTAAAATTTTTACTATAAATATGGACACGAATAGAGGGAAAACATTTGGATTCCTAAAGTGAGTAACATCAAGAAGTGGACTTTACCAAACCGGGAATTGATTTCCTCATCCATCGCCAATTGAAGGAGTTCAAGAACAAAAGTAAATTTTAATTTACTTATAACAAATCAAAATTTGTATTATTACATGTTTTTAAATGATGACGATCTGTGCATTTGCTACATGTACGTATGGGTTGAGTATTTATACGATAAATACTTGTTTTGAAACATAATTTTTCCGCTGCGTATAATTACGGTACAGGTGAACCCAACAGTGGTATCAGAGCCACGGTTATCGTCTTTAAAAAAAAAAATTTGATTTATTAATGTTTATGAGATAAGCAAAATAATGAAATGTTTATATGATAAACATATTAATTATTTAAAATAAAAATTCGATTTTTTTTTTTCACACGGGTCGTGTGAGGGGTCACACGAGTCATGTGGATCCACACGAGTCGTGTGAGGTGTCACACGAGTCGTGTGGCGCAACATAAAATTTGATTTTTTGTTTCGTAAATTTCACACGAGTCGTGTGACATAGTCACACGAGTCGTGTGGACTCACACGAGCCGTGTCCATGAGCAACACGGGTCGTGTGAGATCAAAGAAAAATTTGATTTTTCTTTCAGCTTTTTCACACGAGTCGTGTCATGAGCCACATGAGTCGTGTGAGTTAAGGAAAAATTTGAGTTTTCCTTACGGCTTTTTCACGCGAGTCGTGTGATTGGATCACACGAGTCGTGTGATTTGATCACACGGGTCGTGTGACATAATAATTTTTTTTTATTATGTTTTAATTCATGTGATGAATGGTTTAATTTAGGGATGATCATGAGTCTTTTATTCAATTTGATTGAATGTCTATTTTTATTCAATATGATTGAATGGTTGTAATTTTATTCAATATGATTGAATGATTGTAATTTATTGAGACCTGCGAGTCTCTTGTTTTATTCAATATGATTGAATATTGCATTTTATTCAATATGATTGAATGATTGTAATTTATCGAGACCTGCGAGTCTATTAAGTTATGATTTGTAAAATTTTAAATTTTTTGTATCGTTAGAAGATTAGATCAGGTTGGAGAACCGTTCGATGCAAAAGGCCCACGCTTGTGTGGGTAATTTTACAAGTTATAAATCTCGAAGGCATGTGCTTGTACGGGTAGATAAAATGAAATGTAATAGAAGTAGTTCTATTTATTTGTTTTATCACGCGCATAGGCATAGACCCATTGTGGCTCGAATGGGTTGTATAGGCAAGGTCATGATCATCCCACCGTATGCATGCATTAGATGTATGTTAGGTTTATTTATGCTTGAGATTCATGCGATGAATAATGCGATAAATAAACACACGTAAAGATGGTAATCGATGAGATCTAAGGAACCCAAAAGAATTAATGAGATTAATTCTATATCAAATCAATAATGGATAAAAATAAGTAGGGACTTATTAATCCAGGCCTTCCATCAAAAGTAGACGACATGAGATGCTACGGTACTTTATCACCGACCATGAGTCGTGGGGTGGTTTTGTGTCGAAAGTTGTGATCCCTACTAAGTATAGTGATACTCGTGAGACGGATTCCTCTTTGTGTTGACCATGAGTCGTGGGACATTCTGGTGGGTCGTTATCATGAATGTTTGATGGGTTTGATTTGACACTGAGTAATATATACGGTCATAAAATTGAGGTATATAAGGAAAAGTGAGGCAAAACATCTTGAAGGTTGTATAGAGATACAATTGTAAAAAGTTGACTACCGATAAAAATGTTTCATGCGTACTCATAAAATTGAGATATGGAATAATTTTATTGGACTTCAAGCCCATTATGAAAATTAGATTTTCATAATTAAAATGGAGTTTTAATTAAAATAGTGGGAGACATTTAATATTTAAAGACCTAATATTAAATGAATATGAATTTCATAGTCTAATTATTTTCTGTTTCTTTTGTTGTTTTTGTAGATCAGTCTACTAAAATGGCTAAAAATCCAATTGCAAGTATCCTTGAACAAAACAAATTAACTAAACCCAATAAATGTTATCATTGTGGTAAAACTGGGCACTGGAAGAGGAACTGCAAAAAGTATCTTGCAAGCCTAAAAAGTTCAGGTATTTATTTTGTTGAAGTTAACTTATCAGTTAACGATTCTTCTTAGGTATTGGATACCGGCTGTGGCTCACATATTTGCAATGATTTGCAAATGATGGCAGGAAGTAAAAAGCTAGAAAATGATGAAGCAATCCTAAGGATGGGCAATGGGGCAAGGGTTGCTGCTAAAGCAATTGGGACTGTTTGTCTAGCTTTAAATAATGGTGTAAAAATTTGTCTTAGAAATTGTTTGTATGTTCCGGATGTTATAAGAAACATAATTTCTATTCCAGTGACGGATAAAGAAGGTTTTAAGTTCGTAATTGAGAATGGAAGATGTTCTATTTTCAAAGATACAACTTTTATATATTCCGGAAATTTGACAAATGGTTTATATACCATTGCACCGCAAAGTCCCATCCTAACTATTCAACAAAATAAAAGGAAATTAGATAATCATAGTTCATTCACAATTTGGCATGCTAGATTAGGTCATATATCTGAAAAGAGGATTCACAAATTGGGAACAAAACTCGACCTTAAGGGAAAGGAAAGGTTGCCTACATGTGAATCATGTCTTAAAGGTAAAATGACTAAATCACCTTTTGTTGGACAAGTGGAGCGAGCTAAAGGTCTGTTGGATTTGATCCATACAGATGTTTGTGGACCACTAAATGTTAGTGCCAAGGGGAACTACCA
Source organism: Striga hermonthica (assembly GCA_902706635.1). Classification (NCBI taxonomy): domain Eukaryota; kingdom Viridiplantae; phylum Streptophyta; class Magnoliopsida; order Lamiales; family Orobanchaceae; genus Striga; species Striga hermonthica. The sequence goes on from CACSLK010000984.1 coordinate 6,260,859, forward strand.
CTACTTCATAACTTTTACTGATGATTATTCACGGTATGGTTATGTATACCTATTAAGGTATAAATCTGAAGTATTTGAAAAGTTCAAAGAATTCAGAAGTGAAGTGGAGAAACAAATTGGTCGTAGTATTAAAGTCTTCGATCGGATCGAGGAGGTGAATATTTGACCAATAAGTTTCTTGATTATTTACAATATAATGAGATTATTTCACAGTGGACACCTCATGGAACTCCACAACTCAATGGAGTTTCAGAAAGGAGGAATCGAACATTGTTGGATATGGTTCGATCAATGATGAGTTCCACTAGTTTACCTCTTTCATTCTGGGGCTATGCCTTAGAAACAACATCACATATTTTGAACAGAGTGCCAAGTAAAGCTGTACCCAGCATACCTTATGAGATATGGTGTGGCAAAGCACCCTCGTACAAGTATATGAATGTATAGGGTTGTACTACTTATGTGAAGCAGTTAGTGGGAGGTAAGTTGGATATGAGATCCATCTTATGTAAATTTGTGGGGTATCCAAAAGAGTCTATTGGATACTATTTCTATGACCCCTCTGAACAAAAGGTGTTTGTTTCGAGGAATGTTGTATTCTTAGAGGAAGAGTTTCTTTCAAAGAATAGTGGAGTCATAGAACTTAATGAAGAACCACAAGAAATTCCACAAAGTACCACAAATAACATACCAGCAGAGACTGGACCATCTAAAACACAACCTCTTCGGAGATCCGAAAGGGTTTCTAAGGCGCCTGAGAGGCTGTACCTATTGTTAGAGAACAATGAAGAGGGACTCCTTTTGGATAATGATACAATAAGCTATGATGAGGCAATGTCGGACATTGACTCAGATAAATGGCAAGAAGCTATGCAATCCGAAATAGACTCCATGTATTCAAACAAGGTATGGACCTTGGTTGATCCTCCACAGGGTATTGTACCCATAGGTTGTAAATGGGTTTACAAGCGAAAACGTGGTGTAGATGGAGAAGTGAATACTTTTAAAGCAAGACTAGTTGCTAAAGGTTATACTAAAAAACAAGGAGTTGATTATGAGGAAACTTTTTCACCAGTAGCAATGCTTAAATCTATTCGGATATTTCTAGCCATAGTTGCGTATTATGACTACGAGATATGGCAAATGGATGTGAAAACTGCTTTTCTTAATGGAAACATTAAGGAAGACATCTATATGAAACAACCGCAGGGTTTCATATCCAGTGGGAGCGAACAAATGGTTTGTAAGCTTCAAAGGTCCATTTATGGACTTAAACAAGCTTCGAGGAGTTGGAACATCCGATTTGATGAAACAATCCAAACGTTTGATTTTCATAAGAATCCAGATGAACCATGTGTTTATAAGAAGGTTAGTGGGAATGCAGTTGCATTTGTTGTTCTCTATGTTGATGACATCCTACTCAGTGGGAATGATGTAGGAATGTTGCAGTCAACAAGGACATGGTTGTCAAAACAGTTTTCCATGAAAGACTTGGGAGAAGCATCCTTTATCCTAGTGATAAAAATATATAGAGATAGATTTAAAAGGATGATCGGACTATCCCAGTCTATGTGCATAAATAAGGTGCTAAAAAGATTTAGCATGGAAGAATCCAAACGTGGATATATTCCAATGAGTCATGGGGTTTCACTTTCTAAGACGATGTCTCCAAAGACACCTGAAGAAAGAGAACGGATGAGTCATATACCTTATGCATTAGCTATTGGTAGCATTATGTATGCAATGTTATGTACAAGACCTAATGTGGCTCATGCACTTAGTGTAACAAGCAGATATCAGTCTAATCCAGGTGAAGAACACTCGAAAGCCGTTAAGATGATTCTTAAGTACTTACGAAGGACTAAAGATATCTTTATGGTATACGGCAATGGATAATTGAAACTAGAAAGCTTTACTGATTCTGGTTTTCAGTCCGATAAAGACGACTACAAATCCATGTCTGGATACTTATTCACTCTGAATGGAGCAGCAGTTAGTTGGAAAAGTTCAAAACAAGAAACGATTGCTGACTCTACAACAGAGGCTGAATATATAGCTGCATCTGATGCTGCAAAAGAAGCCGTTTGGATAAGGAACTTCATCCAAGGGTTGGGTGTAGTACCATCTGTTGTTGATCGAATAATGATTTATTGTGATAACAATGGGGCTATTGCACAAGCAAAAGGAGCCAAGATCTAATCAAAGATCCAAACACATTATGAGACGATACCATTTGATTAGAGAAATCATTGGTAGAGGCGACGTCATAATGGAGCAAGTCGACTCAGCAGAAAATATAGCAGACCCCTTAACTAAGCCTTTATCACAGAAAGTGTTCGAAGGACATCTTGAGAAGATGGGTCTAAGATACATGAGTGATTGGAACTAGGGCAAGTGGGAGATTGTTAGAGTAGGATACCCGGCGTTCCAATCGGATTGGACGTATTCTACTTGTAAATACAATCTATTGGAATTATATTAACTAAAAGGCATTACTTTATTTTAAGAATAATCATTTATCTTAAATTTGCACTTAAGATAAAGTCCCTAGATCACTTACAACTATAAGGTATGGTTGCGCATAGAGATGGTGATCATGGAACATACCTTAAAAGTTGTGATCTTAAATACAGTCCAAGTCGTTGGATGTTTGGAGATGGGATATCAAATAAATCCGGAAAAGACTTGCACATATGATGTATGCTTGTTGGACAAGAATGTTGCATTCCATCAACATTAGCATGAGACCCAAATACATATATGTGGGTGCTTGTTAGAGAACAAGTTCACTGAACATGACCGTATGAAAATTCTTAATGAGAATTTTTCTGTCAAATAAGAACTTTCATGTTACAATAGTACATGATTAATCTTTAGACTTGAGGCACGATAGTAAATTTGTGCATATTATGTTTTACTTTGATTTATCCTTTTGATTACTAGCACAATCGTATAAAGGGATATTTTGGGTATTATATTAATATGTATGGAAGTTTGTCAGTGGCCAACAAAGGATTCGACACTTATGAAGATAAGTGAATTTCCTATGTGTTTCATTGTTAGTAATTCAAAGTCCTTGGCCAAGGCGGGATGAATAGAGATTCATAAAAGAATTACTAAACTTGAAATGGAATCATAGTTATTAAATCAATTTGGGTTTCGATAAAATCATACCCAAGATTTAATCGGGAAATTGGATGTCGAAATGATTTTACATGTATGGACTTGTAATCGAAATAAGTTTACTCGCTATTCACTTAATACTAGATTCATGCTACTTGCTAGATGTTCTCATGATATGTGGGTTCTTGAATTAAGAAGTCAATTCATGAGTAAGAGTTAATAAGATTAACTCAAATTACAAAGAGTTGTAAGCCCACTACTAGTATTAATTGTGAACCTAAAAGGTCAGACCAATTTTTGAATGAAGGTAAAATTCAAATAGTAATTCTAAAGAGTTAGAATTAATTGACAAATCTCATTTGATTAGATGTCAATTTATGGAATATATTAAATTAATCAATTAGATTGATTAATTGAATTTTAGATATTAATTTAGTAATTAATGGAATTACTAAATTAATAGTTGGAATTTAAAATTGGATTTTAAATTTCAAATCCAAATAATAATATGATTATTAAATGAGGAGATGGAAGAAAAGATTAAAATAATAAAGTCTTGAAAAAATATTTTCAAGGATTATTATTTTATTATTTATCTTTAATATGATTAAAGATTAAATATTAATAAGAATAAATTAATTATAGTGGTTTGGAGTTGTTAATTACTTCACATAATTAATTTTGTAATATCCCGTCAGTTTATTAATATAAATCATGTTTTGGTTCTGATATATTAATATTGTCGAGCATTAATTTTCGGAATTAATTATTTTCAGTCGAGATTACCCGAAATTATTTTCGACGTTCCGTTTACGTTCGGAATAATTTTGGTAATTAAGCATTATGTTTAATTAATAATTAAACATAATGAGGTGATTAATTAGTAATTAATCACAAGTTTAAATGGCAAAGCCGTACGGATTTCTTCCAAGTCTATTTAATTGCCGTAGCTTAATGTTCAAGTATGGGAAATAATTCTTCTCCTTAAGCTTATGACGTGGCATCCTTAGGAGTATTTGGGGATGACTAATCTTGTTAAGTAATGACTAAGCCTTCTTAAGCTTCATATAGATAACAAGTGTCATGTTTATATTAAGTCCCAACACCTCATTATCCTTAACCCCTCGGCTTAGTATATATAAGTAGATGTTGGGGGAAAATTCCCACTTTCCTTAAGCATCTATTCAGCATACCTGATATATACTATAGAGTGAAGTGTTAGGGAGAATAGAGAGTTAGTGAGTTTAGTGAGGAGTTCTTGAGCATCGTCCGCAAGCTAGCAGCACACGCAAACACCGAGAGCACCGCACGCGCACCGCACGGAGTGATCGCGCTCATACGAAAGCTCCGATCGTCTCGAGCAGTA
>CACSLK010000984.1:6277377-6289786 GCA_902706635.1 Striga hermonthica
ATATTCAGTATCCGCTCGGAATGGTCGCCGGTCCATTCTGGGTTCTAGTGGCCCTAATCTGCCCACTAAAGTGTGCACATGGTGTCCGGTATTAGTTTTTGCCGGCAGATGTTCAGTTATCAATTACGTGACCTATGTCACGAGATTAGTATCAGATTATTCAGACCGGTATCAGATATCAGTTTCAGTTTCAGTTCAGTTATATATGCCAAGATCATGATATTGTTATTATATTCACTGTTTTACTTTAGTTTGAGTTTCTGCGGAGCACAGTGCCTTAGTGCTCACGCCCCCACATATTTCATGTTTTTCAGGTCGCAGAGTCGGGGACGAGGAGTGAGCTAGCGGGCAGTTCAGGATATTTGTGGATATGTATATATATGTTTTGGCCACGCTATTATTCCGCTAAAACTTTCAGTACTTTTAAACAGCTTTTGATCCGACGTTAGTCGGTTAAAATATTATAACTGTTTTCATTATCAGTTTAAAATTTAACAGTTTTCAGAAAAATCAAATTTTCACGGTAGCACTCCAAATCAATTTTCGCAAATTAAAAGATTTTATTTTAAAAGATTTTGCAAAATTACGCACTTTGATTTCAAATTATTTATTCAGAAAATTTACAAAAAACGCGTACTTTGATATTATTAAAATAGCGCGGTGTTACAAATTTTATTTTTATTAATAGAATATTGGGTGGGTAATAGTCTTCTTCAAGATTTAATATTTTATGAAAATATTCTTGAAGACTTTTTATATTTTATAAAAATATTATACCTAATATTATTATTTTATACTAAAATATTTAGTATAAATATGGACACGATTAGAGGGAAACATTTGGATTCCTAAAGTGAGTAACATCAAGAAGTGGACGTTACCAAACCGGGAATTGATCTCCTCATCCATCGTCAATTTGAAGGAGTTCAAGAACAAAGGTTAATTTTAATTTACTTATAACAAATCAAAATTTGTATTATTACATGTTTTTAAATGATGACGATCTGTGCATTTGCTACATGTACGTATGGGTTGAGTATTTATACGATAAATACTTGTTTTGAAACATAATTTTTCCGCTGCGTATAACCCGTACGGTACAGGTGAACCCAACACACTATTCTCTTTAATTTCTGCATATTCTAACCATTCCACCTTAGCCCCTTTTACCATATTATCTCCAAGCTATAAATCTTTTGAAAAACCCAATATTTTCTATTTTTTCAGAGCCACCATAACAGGTAAGTAGATAATGAGATTCTATGCCTTTTGTGATCCTCATCTGTCATTTCACATACTTCCTACCACCAAGACATGAAATCCCCTGTTGAATTTTGCACACTAGTCCACTGTAGCCCAACCACCTTCCAAACTCTTTGAGCTCTAACACGATGGAAGAATAAATGATCTAAGCTCTCCTCTACTTCTCCACACCAACAACAAATAGCATCACCCCTCACACCCTTCTTCTTCAGATTATCCATTGTTCCCACCCAGTTATGGTAGCACCTCCATATAAAGTTTCTAATCTTTTGCTTAATTGCATGCTCCATGTCTTTCTCCACAACTTCTTCTTCTGCTATGAGGCCCTTCTAGACTCTGTCTTCTGAGATGCTCCCCTCTTCACTCTCTGGATCAACTTATAAGCACTTTGTATTGACAATATGCCTTTGTTGTCAAAATGCCATATAATCTTGTCCTTCATTTCAGTATGAATGATATGAATCTTGGTGATATTTTCAGCATCACTTCAGTTAAAAGTCTGCATTATCAACTCAGTGTCCCACTCCTTGCCATCTACAATCATAAGGTTAGAAACTATATAAATTCTATCCTTGTCCCTGTAACACACCTCTTTGATTTTAGAGCAATTCTAGACTTTCCAAAATCGATAAAGCATTTTTCGAATTCATTTTCGGAAATATGGGCATTATTCAAAACATTTACATAGTCCAAGTCTTATTTGGACCCACGGGGATTCATTACAAGGTTTTCATTAACCTGATACGCAACATCTCACATGACATTCAACTTAATCATAACAACATGAATAAATCGAATAAACATGATATTCAATTTAACCAGTACTCATGAATATCCAAAACATCATAGATTCAGAAAAATATCCCAAATACCACTATTCAAAATATATGTTTTAAAAGAAATAGTTCAAACATGTCTAAAAATATCAAACATGAGTTCATAGGAAGCGGAAGCAAATGCAATAACAAGATGACCACCCACTCATCTTTGCCTCGTCATCTGACACTTGCTTAACCTGCATCCGTGAAGAGCAGGTGGGAGTGAGCACAAATGAAACCGTAGTGCTCACCACTATACACATATACAATAATATAATGTTAAGATGGTATGTCTCATCTCTTATAAAAAACACACCAATAATCTCACTCATGTGTACACCTATCAGTAGACTACCACTGGCTTGTTCGAGGGCACGCCATGTGACTTAGCTCTTCAACCAGACATTAGAAGTACATGTCGACAGCACACCATGTGACTTAGTTCGACACACATATCGAAGGCACGCCATGTGACTTAGTCTGTACCCGACTCAACATTCTTGGAAAACAATCTAATCGAGGAGAGCAAAGTGAGTCTCGACTAAAAGGAGAGGAGAGAAGATACTCGACCTAAGATGATTACCTTTTCTCGCCAAAGAATCTGAACCTTTTCAATCTACCCGATTGAAAAGTGAGGGTTTCAGCGTTATGGCCTTTCATTAGGACTTAGAGAGACTGCCACACAAGGGCACAATATTACATCGACGGGGACAACCGTACCGATGACCGTAACAGCTCACATCGATAGGCTACATGGTTCACATGCATACATTGATCATACCAATTCCAACAAAAACATAAACAACTAACGACATAGAAATTTAAATAAAACCCACATAGTTACCGAAGCGGTAGATAAAGCATAGAATTTTGATAGGAAGACGAGCTCGACTCATCAAACAACTACATTAATATAGAGGGTCCTATCAACAACTGTCCGAAACATGGATTACTAATCTTAAGCCATCTCAGGCTCATATCATTAGCACTTAGTTCAACTTATCTCATACGAGTCACATAAGTAAGCATTTAAAGTGTAAACACTATTTCCGAACATTCAACATGAATTTTCAAAACTTAACTCGGGCTGCGTTTTTAAAATCAACATATCTTTCAGCATATAACTCATATGAACAAGATGCAAGTAGCATTATAACCTTAAGACATGCATCTACAATTCTTATGAAGACATCGAAAACAAATAAGGTCATTTACCAGAAGATTTTTCAGCAAACATCCATAACAGAGAAGCAGTCAAAAATTGAGAACATGCAACTGACCAAACCTCAGTAATTGCTAGATAACTGGAGCTACAGACATGGTTTTAATGAGATTCAAAAACCACAAGGCAGCTAATCCAAATATCTACAACTTTGCTGAAGACCATATTAGCAAAGAATGACTCCATTATTGAGCTGAAAAATAAAACATGCAGTTCATAAAATTGCCAGAAACTAACTTACATAACATACAACACCTCAGTATTTAACATCTAAATCATGCTACAGACTTCCAAATGACATGATTCATGCATCTTTCGAAATTTAAGAGGCAGCCCTACAACTTTAATTTAGAACACAGAAGCAGATAAGGTCATTTAGATAGTGTAAAAGCAGTTAACATTCAGAATCAGTATTCTGCCAAAAGTTCAAAGCTGCATCATGCATATCCGCATTCGGTTAGGCATAACTTGAGCTACAAAAAACATATCAGCATGAACTTTATTTCATCAGAAAGCTACGAAACAGATCTATAGCTTTCATAAAAATCACATTTCCATTTGAGCACATTAATAAAAAATAAACGGGTTACACATTTAACACAACATGCTGCCGGGTTTTTACAGAAACTGCTCGCACAATATTTTTGTAAAAATCATAACTCGCTTGTTTTAAATCGGATTTACAAAATTACAAAGCCCAGAGAAAGCCAACAGAAAGTACTATATTTCTTTACAAGGGAACAACATCAAATTACGGGTTTCTCAGGGTCATAACAACAACACAACAGAGCAGTAATTTTCGAGATAAAATCATGCCATATACACATCACACGATTTATCCCCAAAAACAACATTAACGAGCACGTATACAACCTCACACCATTCACAGTTAATATACTCGATCACCACATCAGCAATAATCTATCAAGGCACTAATATATCACATAATAGCACTTCAAAAATATGGAGTTCAAGCCATGTGTACCGTTCTCAAGGAAAGGTACGTAAAAAGAGCAAAGGGATGGCTGAACAGATCGTTTGATAGCGTCAGCAACAACGGGAGCACGCGATCAGCGGCAACATATGAACAGCGATCATGCACGGGGTCTCGCAAGGAGGGGTATGAGTGACGAACAGCGGGAACACGCCGGGGACTCGCGAGCGGTGATGGAACTGGAACAAGGGACGCACGATGGAGACGTTTACACTGCTGGACATGGTGATGGTGATGATCACGCGAGGAACGAACGGCCTGGACTCCTTGCGATTGGGAAACGGGCCTACTGGTGGTCTCGCGGCGGAGATGATCAGTTTTAATGGAGGGGTGACAGAGGGGATGAGCGAACGGGAAATTTTTCTTTCTTTGTTGCGTGAGGAGAGAATAAGCGAGAGAGAAAGCTGGGTTTAACGTAAGAGAGGAGGGGATAGATTTACGGTCTGCGTTTTAGCGTAAGAGAGGAGAGGAGAATCTCACATATAAATAGACCTAGGTTTTACAAACCTTCCAAAACATGGCAACCAAGAAAGCAAGAGAGAGAGAGAGGGGCAAACCAGTTCAAGTGGGCGCGGGCTCATGGGTTTGCCGGGCTTGGTCTCTCAGTTCAAAACTTAGCTAATCCGAAGCTCGATTCGATCCCACGGTATAATAATTAAAACGGATAATGTATATATATATACACATTACACACAATTAAATAAGCAATTAAACAATTAGGTAAATAATAATAATAATAATAATAATAATAATAATAATAATAATAATAATAATAATAATAATAATAATAATAATAATAATAATAACGCCAATAAAATATTCGAAAAATCTAAAAATCGAACGGAACATTATATTATCTTTAAGACAATATAATGTGATGGCTTTAATCGAGAAATAATCACATAAATTCTATTACTTGAACGAGGCGCTACAGTCTGCCTACTTTAAAAAGGATGCTGTCCTTAGAATTCGGCAATTAAATCACTAGAAAGTACTAGAATACAAAGGGGAATATGATAACATGAAGTTCGGGGTACTCCCTCCAAATCTTGGTCTCTCTCTTCCAAGTCGTCTCGCCCTCGACTTGACTACCCCACTGAACTTTGGCGAATACCACTTCTGGTCTTTCCCTTGATGGACTCTCTGTTCCAATAGGTCACCGGTACCTCCATACAGGTAGGGATCTGCCTATCACGCAGCTCTATCACCATTCACACGTACTTCGATATCATGCACACATTCCCTCCATCATGAGGCATAAAACGTGTCATTCATCCTCGCAAGCTCCGGTGGTGGAGTCAACCATTAGGCTAAGTCATCGACTTGGTCGAGAAATCATAATAAGAATGACAATCATCAACATCAGTTATCCTCAATACTCGTACCTTCAGAATACACGGTTCTATTTGATACCGTTGACAAAGCCTCACTCCTTGCCGACGCGAGTAACATCTCGTATGCGGTTTAGAAGGTAATAACTAGGTATACTGAAATGGTTTACTATCGCAGAGGTGATCACAAATGGGAATGCTTGACATTCTCCTACTAACCATCTAACTCCAAAACTCTCTCATTCTTCGAAGGTCTCGATCTCTACGAAGTACCCATAGTCTCTAATCGGGACTCAAGACTCCGCTCGACATCAATGCGGGACTACTCTCTCGCCATCTCGAGAAAATCTCGCATGTGGCAAAGGAAACTAATCGACAAGCCTTACACGTTGAGGGTTGTTGATTAGGGATTCATACACGGTTCGAAAGATCAACATACTATTTTGACAAAGAATACTGATTCAAGGACCCCCAAAAGGACAAGGTCGATATGGTTTTAATGCACTGTCACCCGAGAGGTGGCACACATGCTGGTGCTGCATATGCGGAGCGCTGGGACACGTGCGTGTACCCACTTGGATACCAGCTAAAAGGTCTAGGTTTGGTCGTACCCACTGGCCTGAGGAGTTTCTGCGTGCGGTGATGGCAGCTGCAGCTCACGAGCGAGTCGACGGTTGGCTGCACGCTAGCCTCGCATCTCTCAGCTCGGGCGTGTGTGCTCAGCCACCACTTCGCGTGGCTACACCCAACCAGGTTCGATGCTAGGTTCAAGGTACGTACTAGAAATTTCAATTTCTAGGTTTCACAATTTCCTTGAAACTCGGATAGGAAAATGGTTTCTCCACAAGACTCAAAACTACAAAGATTTGGGTTTGACAACAACAATTTCCCCTAGGGATTGAACATTGGCATCACTGCCAGGAACAATCCAAACTCGGCGGCCGTCGCCGAACAATGGAATGGTTAGCTCGTTTGACTCTTTTGACTAACAATTTCGGCTATCACGACAGCTTTTACTTCGGTAGCTAATCGTGCCAACAGTCCTAAACGACTTGAAATCTTATACACTGCCTATGGCCACTTAGAGATCTTAACGTAAAGCTTCTCTCGTAAGTGTTTTCAATAAACAATAACACCCATCAAATTAAATCCACATATGTCACATAGACATGCATATTGAAGGAAAAACTTATTTTTTTGGAAACTCACAACTCAATTTGCAAAAATAATAATACGCAACAATTTATAATGGATGAATCTCTCAACACTCAAGTCGTATGATCATGATTGAAGTTGTAAAATGATCTTAAGTCATGCTTTTACAAATTTCATGAAGGCAACTACAACACACAATGTCATTATATAGCATATTTTTCAACAAATATTCAAATCATGGCCAAAGTCCAAACAGAAATATCTAACTTACAGGGTCATAGTAATTTGAAGATATTTTAAGCTACAAGCATCCAAATAACATGATTTCAAAACCAGTGGAAAGCTAATACAATATTCTACAATCTTCATGTTGAACACTTTGACATTTGAGCACGTTTGATACCTTTAAACAGACCATACATTACTTGCATACTCTCAGTCACGATTTCATAAAACTGAGTGTACAACAAGTTTGTAAAAATCATAACAAATTCATTTTAAACCCTTTTTCCATGATTTTAAAAGCCACATAAGGAAAACAGAATATACTTTATTTCATTAGAAGAACTCATCTCCAAGAAATAGGTTCTTGAAGGTTAAAACAGACCATGAAACAGAGGCACGAAAACAGTGATTTTGCATGCTAAACACATCGAAGCTTAATCAAATTAAAACGAACATAAGCAACCTAAAACAATCCTCTAAACATGATTTCTAATACATATAAACACGAACATCAATATATAATACTTCATTGTAAACACGGTAAACTTAAATATAGCAGAGCTTCAGTAATATAACAAACTGAGGACATATGTCACACGTAAAACCCTTCAAAACTTTCTCATTTTCTTCCAGCTATATCACCATCATATAAGACATGCTTGGACATATTCAAACTGACATAAAGGCATATAAAAACGCTTCCAATTCAGCATAATAACCTCATAATGTTCAACATATTAATCACATAACAATTCGACCAAACACCCATGAAACAATACTCATGCTTTCTGAGCTTCAAACACTAAGCACACAAAGGCCTTATAGCTGAATACAAACTCAGGTAATCAACACAAGGTTCCTCCCCAAGACAGGAATCTAAAGTTCACGAATTAACAAGAGGGGATTTATGAATTCATCTCTCGTCGGGGAAATTACACGCAACAAAACAGGCCTCGGCCACTTGGACCTCCCTCTCGATTCTCATTGACTGGGTCCTACCAACAGTGGTTACAGACTTCCGAATAACCCAGGCACTTCGGACTTCTTCGGTTGTTTGTTCCCTTCACTTAAGCCTTTTCTTTCAAGATGGCTTGCTAATGGTCCTCACTCGAAGACACTGAACATGATTATATAGCGAGAAAACTGCTATGGACAGAACTTAACTCGACAATAACACACAAAAACTTCGCAACGAGGAACCTTTAGAGTCGTAATTTAAATCTATATCGCTAGAGTTTAACATAACATAAGGTGGATAGATTTCCTAAGCCCCAAAATAATAACAAGTCACATTTCAAGTAGTTTCATTGCTACAAGAATAAATAATTCACATTATAAGTATTTTCATTGATACTTATAATACATGCCTTAAGCAGTGCGGCGTGACGAAGTCGAGTGGTCAAATACAAGGGTCAATTTACATAATCACATAATCATGTAATTCACACATAGAGCAGTCTACAAAAACGAAAACTCGCTCTGATACCAAACTGTAACGCCCCACTTTGATTTTAAAGAAATTCCGAACTTTCCAAAATCAGTAAAGCATTTTTCGAATTCGTTTTCAAAAATATGGGCATTATTCAAAGAATTTACATAGTCCAAGTCTTATCCAGACCCACGGGGATTCATTACCCGATTTTTACAAGGTTTTCATTAACCCGATACGCAACATCTCACATGACATTCAGCTTAATCATAACAACATGAATAAATCCAATAAACATGATATTCAATTTAACCAGTCAGTATTCATGAATATCCAAAACATCATAGATTCAAAAAAGTATCCCAAATACCACGATTCAAAATATAAGTTTGAAAAGAAATAGATCAACATGTCTCAAAATCTCAAACATGAGTTCATAGGAAGCGGAAACAAATGCAATAACTAGATGACCACCCACTCGTCTTTGCCTCGTCATCCGACACCTACTTAACCTGCATCCATGAAGAGCAGGTGGGAGTGAGCACAAATGAAACCGTAGTGCTCACCACTATGCACATATACAATAATAAAATGTTAAGATGGTATGGTCGCAGCATGAATATAAATCAATCATCATCATGTCTCATCTCCTATAAAAAACACACCAATAATCTCACTCATGTGTACACACCTATCATTAGATTACCACTGGCCTGTTCGAGGGCACGCCATGTGACTTAGCTCGTCAACCAGACAGTAGGAGTACATGTCGAAAGCACGCCATGTGACTTAGTTCGACACGCATATCGAAGGCATGCCATGTGACTTAGTCCGATATGGCCTTTCATTAGGACTTAGGGAGACTGCCACACAAGGGCACCGTATTACATCGACGGGGACAACCGTACCGACTGCCGTAACAGCTCACATCGATAGGCTACATGGTTCACATGCATACATTGATCATACAAATTCTAACAAAAAAATAAACAACTCATGATATAGCAATTTAAATAAAATTCACCTGGTTACCGAAGTGGTAGATAAAGCACAGAATTTTGATAGGAAGACAAGCTCGACTCGTCAAACACCTATATTAATATAGAAGGTCCTATCAACAACTATCCGACACTTGGATTACCAAGCTTAAGGTATTTAAGGCTCATACCATCAGCACTTAGTTCAACTTATCTCATACGAGTCACATAAGTAAGAATTTAAAGAGTAAACACTATTTCCGAACATTCAACATAAGATTTCAAAACCTAACCTGGGCAGCGTTTTTAAAATCAACATAACTTTCAGCATATAACTCATATAAACATGATTCAAGTTGCATTAGAACCCTAAACATGCATCTACAATTATTATGAAGACATGAAAAACAAATAATGTCATTTCCCAGAATATTTTTCAGCAAACATCCATAACAGAGCAGTCAAAAATTAAGAACATGCAACTGACCAGACTTAGTAATTGCTCGATAACGGGAGCTACAAGCATGCATTTAATGAGATTTAAAAACCACAAGGTAGCTAACTTAAAGAGCTACAACTTTGCTGAAGACTTCATTGGCATATAATGACACAATCAACGACCTTAAACATAAAACATGCAGTTCATAAAAACTGCCAGAAACTAACTTACATAACATACAACACCTAAGTATTTATCATATAAATCATACTACAGACCTCTAAATGACATGATTCATACATCCGTAGAAAGCTAAGAGGCAGCCCTACAACTTTTATTTAGAACACAGAAGCAGATAAGATCATTTAGATAGTGTAAAAACAGTTAACATTCACAATCAATTTTCTGCCAAAAGTTCAAAACTGCATCATGCGTATCCTCATTTAATTAGGCATAACCTGAGCTACAAACAACATATCAACATAAACTTTATCTCATCAGAAAGATAAAAAAGACATATACCTTTAGTGAAGATCACATTTGCATTTGAGCATATTAAGACATAATAAACAGGTTACACATTTAACACAACATGCTGCCTGGTTTTTACAGAAACTGCTGTCACAATATTTTTGTGAAAATCATAACTTGCTCGCTTCAAATCAGATTTTCGAAATTCCAAAGCCCAGAGAAAGCAACCAGAAAGTAATACATTTCATTAGAAGGGCACAACATCAAATACAGGTTTCTGAGGGTCATAATAACAACACAACAGAGCAGTAATTTTCGAGATAAAATCATGCCATATACATATCATACGATCTATCCCCAAACACAACATTAACGAGCACATATACAACCTCACACCATTCACGGTTAATATACTCGATCACCACATCAACAATAATCCATCAAGGCACTAATATATCACATAATAGCACTTCAAAAATATGGAGATCAAGCCATGTGTACCATTCTCAAGGAAAGGTACGTAAAACGAGCAAAGGGATGGCCTAACGGGTCGCTGGATAGTGTCAGCAGCAACGAGACCACACGATCAGCGGTAGCACGCGAACAACGATCGTGCACGGGGTCTTGCAAGCAGGGGTATGAGCGCCGAACAACGGGAACACGTTGGGGACTCGCGAGCGGTAATCGAACTGGAACAAGGGACGCACGATGGAGATGTTTGCGTTGCTGGGACGCATTGATGGCGATGATCACACGAGGAAAGAATGGCTTAGACTCTTTGCGATTGGGAAACGGGGCCTGTCGGTGGTCTCGCGGTGGAGATGATTGGTTTTAATGGAGGGGTGAGGGAGAGGATGAGCGAACGAGAAATTTTTCTTTCTCTGTTGCGTGAGGAGAGAATAAGCGAGAGAGAAAGCTGCGGTTAACGTAAGAGAGGAGGGGACAGATTTAGGTTCTGCATTTTAACGTAAGAGATGAGAATCTCACATATAAATAAACTTAGGGTTTACAAACCTTCCAAAACTTGGCAACCAAGAAAGCATGAGAGAGAGAGAGAGAGGGACAAACCAGTTCAAGTGGGCGCGGGCTCATGGGTTTGCCGAGCTTGGTCTCTCGGTTCAAAACTTAGCTAATCCAAAGCTCGATTCGATCGCACGGTATAATAAATTAAAACGAATAATGTATATATATATATATATATATATATATATATATACATTAGACACAATAGTTATTTAATTTTTTTTTGCCGAAACGATAGAAGTAATATATATCAAAACGCACAACTGTGCAAAAAAGCAGCCCAAGGCTGAATATTACAACCAAGAACTAAAAACTGAGAGGACGGATCGAAAGGCCGCCTAGAGCCTCGCTAGCCACACTAGAATAGAAAACAAACTACATACAACTAAAAAACACCAACCCCACAGGAGAATAGAAACGCCCCCCACAGGGGAATCAGAATAGTTATTTAAATTAATAAGCAATTAAAAAATTAGGCAATTAATAATAATAATAATAATAATAATAATAATAATAATAATAACTATAATAATAATAATAATAATAATAATAATAATAATAATAATAATAATAATAATAATGCCAATAAAATATCCGAAAAATCTAATAATCAAATGGAACATTATAATATTTTTAAGACAATATAATGTGATGACTTTAATCGAGAAATAATCACATAAATTCTAATACTTGAACGGGGCGCTACAGTCCCCTTCAAAACAACATACAAGTTTAAAGAAAAGAGAATCAGGCACCCAAGGACTATTTCATAAATCTATTGCCATACTATTACCCACCCGATACCTATACCCCAACTTAAGAAATCTTCTAGCCACAAGTTAAATCTTCCACATCCATGAATCACTATCTCTCTTTCTAACCTCTCACAGATTTTGCTTATACATATACTTGTCCTTGACCAACCTACTCATAAGGGTGTTGGGTTTGGTCAATAATCTCCACATCTGCTTCATGATTAAGGCTTCATTGAAGTCCACTAGATCCCTAAAACCCATACTACCCTCCATCTTAGACCTAGCTAAAAACCCTCCACTGAGCCCA
>CACSLK010000984.1:6357621-6373245 GCA_902706635.1 Striga hermonthica
CGGGGGTGCTCGAAATCGACGCCCTGGTTGCGGAGGAGGTTGATAGAATTTGGCGCGTAGTCGTCGCTCGAGATGTCGAAGTCACTAATATTGAACTCCCATATGAAGCGGTGGTCGGGGAGGTTCCCAGCAGCGTCGGAGAGGGTGATCCCCACTGAGCTTGAATGCATCGACGTTGTACTCGAGGGTCTGGTAGAGGTCGCCCGGCTCAGAGTGGTGCAGGTAGTGGTGGATGACGACGCCGGGGAACTCGGTATCCATGGAGACAAAGGGGAACCGGTCGTCGAGGCCGCGGATCAGGGAAAATTCGTGGTCCAGATTCTCCGACCAGAAGGACCGGACCAGGACCTGAATTTTGGAGCGTCTGGGCTCAGATGACGGTGGGGACGGTGGAGGATTTCAGGCGACGGCGGAGGAGGAAGGTAATCGGGAGGATGGCGGTGGCGACAGCGGCGGCAACGGCGGCCATGGAGGGGGCATTCAGATCGAAAGCAATGGGTTGGATTGGGGGAAATTCTAGGGCTTGAGGGGAAAAATCAAATCCACCACCAGAGAGAAATTGAACAACGAAGAAGAAAGAAATCAAATCGTATATTATATTTTAGGTTGTGATGAATTGTGTTTGTATTTGTAGAATTATTATATAAATTAAGTAAACATATGGGCTTAAAAATAAATAAAAATATCTCATTATAATTATTTCAGATATTTTTAAATTTTAAAGTATAATAAGGGTATAATAGGTTTTAACCAGTACAAGGGGTCCATGACAAGGTACAAGGCTACCAAAAATCTTTTTTGCTTTGTACCCTTGAATCCACCGTTGATCTCCTTTTTTTACTCAATCTAATGGTAAAATAGAGGGATACCTGATGTTAAATAGGTACAAGAGGTATCTGACCCTAGAAGGTCCCTTAAAAGTATCTAAAATATTAGTAATTAGACATGTGAAATTTAGATTTTTAAAAAAATATAAATAGATAATGAATTTATAGTAGTAATTAGACTTTTATTTATTTATCTTTAAAGTTGTTACGATAGATGAGGGATGTGATTTTTTTAACTCGTGGAGATGGAATTTTGTAAGCTGGGTTATGAAATTTTCTTAAACTCGTCCATATTTATGCAATGAGTTTTTTGAGCTGGGTATATAGATTTAAAAAAATAAATAAATAAACACTTTCATAAATCATTTGATTTGGTATTTCAGAGAGCTTCATTAATTTAAAAGTGTAAAATAAATAATAAAAAAAGTACAACTGAAAAAGTTATAACCAATTGTATGGAGAATTAAACTAAATCCAATTTTGTAGGATGCATAAAATATTGATTAGGTTTTATATGTAAAATAAAATAATAAATAACTGCAATAGTTTTACGTGTGGCAATATTTTATATTTAAAAAAAATTAAAAAATCTTCTTTTACGTGTTGCATACCAACATTATAGGAACTACATGGATATTCCTAAATTAATATTGTATACCCAATATTTTAGGAACTAATTAAATGCTAATTTGATTTGCATACCCAAAATATTAGATGCATTAATTAAATACTTGATAAAATTAGAAATTCATTAATTAAGTTTAATTTTTCTAACTACTATATTTAGTAAATAGGATCCCCTTTAATATAAGTATAGATTGCACTTTCCATTTACTTTCTACAAAATTCGAGGATGATATATTTTTATTTATTTTTTGTGTTACTTTATTTTTTTACTTTTTACTTTTTTTTAAGTGCTTTAACCTCTGTTCGATCGCACATCTTTAAAATTAAAGTAAAATATTTAATAATCAACTTATATGAATATCAGTCCTTTTTTTAACAAAAAAAAAAAAAAAAACGGCGAGTAGAAATGAGGTGGACTTAGAGATTTTTTTTAGTTTAAAAATCGGACATATAGCTCATATTTATGTGCAGATCAACTGGTGCAACCGAACAACATGTATATTTTTTCATAAAACCATAAGAATACCTTTATACATAACATGATCCGTTCATTTTTTACAAAAACAAATCTATGTTTTGACCAAAAAAATCAAATTGTGTAGTTATTTCATAATTTTTGAAAGAAAGCGATAAAACAAATATTAAAATAAGATTTTAGTATAATCTCCTTCTCAAATCAACTGAAAACACGATTATTTTTAAATTATTCTCAACAAACATTACAGATCTTTATAGATACGTACTGTAATCGCCCTACTTAACTATTTTCTTATGATTCATTGAAGTATGTTAGCAATATAGGGACGAAAACTTCAAATCAAAACATAAAAATCAAATTGTCTTATGAAATTAACTGAAAACACGATTTTACATAAAAAAAAATTCATAAATTCTTGTAAAAAATTACAGATCTTGACAGATCCATACTATAACCCCCTGATTGAACTATTTTCTTATGATTCATTGAAGCATTTTAGCCAAATAGGGATGACAACCTTAAATCAAAACAAAAATTCAAGATCTTTATAGATCTGTTATGTAATTGGCCAATTTGCATTTTTTTACTATGTTTTAGTAAAACGAGATTGTAAAATCGGAATGAGTTTGATGTTATATATATGTTTTTTTTTTAACTTTCATTTTTCAAGAAATTTTAGAATTTGATTGGAATATCTTGCTGGAAAAACAAGAAAATGGCATGATTATCAACAAAATTAGATTATTTGTTTTTTTTGAAAAGAAATTGTATCGGGTTCCATTTGATTATTTTTTTTTTTTTTTTACCAAATCAGACCCATTAAACAAATGATCTTATTGAGAATATCGACTCAAGTCACATTTATAGATTTTTTAATAAAAAATTAAGACCAGTTCACCACATTTTTTTTAATATGTTATCCAATCCAATTCAACTATTTATAAGACAATTATTTGCTCAGTAAATAATTTCGACTTATATGTTTACATCTGCTGACAATTATAATAAATTCGACACATATTTTATTATTCCTTATTTGTTTGAGGTACCATTCAAGTTTCAACGCAAACAATTTTCTATCATAGTCTCATGTGCTATGACGATCAACAAGAGTCATGACCAATCTCTCTCACACGTCCGCTTAGTCTTGAAAAAAATTATGTTTTCAGTCATAACAGTTGTATGGTGCTCTTTCTAAAGTCAATGAGAAGGGTTTGAACATAGTGATATGTGGTGATGGTGATCTCGATGATAGGAAAATCATGAATGTTGTATATAAATAAATATTTAATAAAGTTTAGAATTATTTTTCTAATTCATATTTTTTTACTGAATTAAATTATGGTAATGTATTTTTTTTTTTCTTTTCATATTGTTATTTTTTTTTACGTATTTTCTCTAGTGCAAATGCACAGGTTGATCACTAATTTAAAAAAAAAAATTAAGTAAATATTCTTCAATTATTAAAGAGGGAACCAGGAACTCCAAAATAAAAAAACTGCTCAAAATTATAGGTATTCTTTGAGCACAAACCAAGAAAAGAATAACAGGTAAATAAATAGGAACTCAAATTTGTAGTCGTCGATCCCAAGCGTCTATTTCCCCATGCTGAGGTTCTTTAGTTAATTTTCTTCATTCGAGCTCGGTTTTGGATTTTTGGAAATTCCAATCCATAGTCCAATTTTCTTATGCAAATTATCCAAGTGAATTTTTCTTCTTGACAGCTAATAATACTGACTTCTTCCATAGAGTTTTTGGAGTTAGGTCTCTTGAGAGATCAGCTAGTGGCTGCCACGGGGCTTTACTATGAAATGGCCATTGAAGGCTACCAACCAGATGTGGTGGCCTACACATCTTTAGTTACATTATTGATGGGCTTTGCAGGGAAGGACGAATCAATAATACAATTATTTTTTGCTTGGAACAAAGTAGGAGCAATAATGGCCCGAGCAAAGTTACCTATTCGATTATGATTTGTGTTTTGTGTAAAAATGGTCCGGTTTTCTAGATGAGCAAGTTTTTTTGAAGACAAGAGGAAGAGTGGTTTACAAACGGATGCAACAGATTATGTTGCCATTGTGGAAGGGCATGTATGTATAAGGATTCGAGTAGAGGTTATCAGGGGTTGGCTTGTAATAGCCCACTATGTTATTAATGTAAATAACGTGTTTAGTTCTGAAATATTTATTTTATCGATTATTATCATTCTGGACTAATTATTCAAGTTGAGAATGTTCGAATTAATTTTCGAAGTCATGATTATGCTCGGATTAATTTCTAAGTATTTAATTTTATAAGTTAATCTATGTTCGATTGCACCTAAAGATCATAACCGAGCTTAATCATGCTTGATCGTGTGCTAATCGCCGTGCATTACCAAGAAGTCACACTTATTGTACTTAGCTAGGCCTAAGCACGCGGTTATTACCGAGAACCACGCTCAATTACCGCACGTTCTTAGCGCTAAGCGGCTGCGCTTATCTTAGCATGATCATGCTTAATTAGCACCTAAACCATACTTGGTCTAGCCCAAATTGCCGAAAGACTTGGAGCAAGTTCACGTGAATCTCATCATTTCACTAAGTACATGTGGAAGTTTGTGAGGCTATGACTAAGCAAGTAAGAAGCTGAGTAAGCAAGTATCAAGCCACCTAAGGCCTCAATCGCAAGGCAATTGGCGAGAGCTTTTTGGCCACGAATTTCCTTCTCATTTTTTTCTTAATTTACCTTAGTTCATCCGTCTATATATATGAATGTTGGGTGAAAAATATAGCTTAACACTTAAGCTATATACTAAGCAAAAGTTATGAGAGATTAAGATATTTTCTTCGCACGCACACAAGCTACCGAACGGACGAGCCATCAAGAGAAGCTTTGCACAATTGACCGAGCGATTGAAGAGGTAATCACGTCCTGACCCTCTTTCTAAGTTAATATGATCATGTTCAGCCTTAATCATGTAGCTAAGTTCATGAATAAGCCATAATGTCTCTCGGTCATACCATGTAAGCCATGCCTAGCCACGTTCATTTTTATTTGGCAACTCCCGAGCGATTTATGTTTCCTTAGTCATTATTGGATATATTATGATCAGTCATGAAGCAATTGTTGAGAGAAATTGTCGCTTGGTCGAAGGATTGGTCGAAGCCAAGGGCTGCGCACGTAGCGCACGCCACGGCCGTTCATGTCTCATCGGTCGTATCAAGTTATATTTATGATCCTTTGAACAATTTGCGTGTATTTCCTCATGTCATGTTAAGTTATGGTAAGTTATGTTAATTCACGTTAAAATGGTTGGAGAATGTCGTCGGACGGCCGACAAGGGTCGCTCGTAGTGGCCATGTGATACGGAAGTGGTCATCAACCCCGGTGAGTCCGACAATGATGATGACAATGATCTCGTTTTATGGTTAGAAAACATGTTGGAAGAGCCATCTAGTCCTATTCACCGGCCATCATGTGTAAGGGATTGGCCAAAGGGATGTGGTCCACAAGCAAAGTTGAAGCCTAGGAGGAGCAAGACCAAACGAGCTCGAAGGCAACACAAGGCGAAGACGAAAGAGGAGAAGTGTTGGTGCAAGCCTTGTTCGAGGAAAAGGCGAGTTCGCAAGATGGTGGCTCGAAAGGGAGGTAAGGGTCGTATGAAGGATGGTTGGATTTGGCGTGCTGGTGATTGTATCGGGATGGATGGATGGGACCCGTGGCCAACGGGCGAGCCAACGGGGCCGGACGGACAAGGGGTCGAGGAGGATAGGCTATCGGGTGTATGGCGCGCATCGTGCCATGATGCGCGCGGATGGCCGAACGATCGAGTGCGAGAGGCGACAAGCGCGATCGGAGGTGGCGAAGAGACGAGAAGCACGGGTTGCGCCAAGGCAGCGCACGAGTACAAGGGAACCGGCAGCGGTACGGTGCTCGCGGGCAGCAGCGGTTGGACGTACGCGGGCAAAGGCCTAAGCCGTGTAGGCTTAGGCGAGATGAGAGTCGCGCTGGCGGGAGCGGACCACGGCCGTAAAGGAGTGGGCGTACGCGGGTGCGATCAGGTTACGGGAATAGCCGGGACGCGCGGTGCAGCGGGTGCACGGGAGCGCACGGTAGAGGAACGGGACGCTGGGGTGCGATACGACAACGCGAGCGGCACGGGCATGGCAGGCGTGCGCGGGACTCGCGCGGGCGGCGAGGATGCGACGCACGATGGGCGCGAAGTAGGTGATTGGAGCTGGGGCGTTGGCGTGAACGCATGCGAGGAAGTCGGCAGGGACGAGGCGTGCGACTGGCGCGCGAGTAGGGGCGACGCGGCTGGAGTCCTATGCGCGGAAGGATTAGGCGACTTACGTGAGGGGACGCACGCGCACGGGAATGGCGGCATGGGCGAGGATCGCGCTGGGGCGCACGCGTGCAACACACACGAGGCGCGCGATACCTCGCGCGCCAAGGACTAGGAGAGCCGAGGGTCAGCGCGCGACGCGTGCGAAGGGCCGAAGAGGTTTGGGCGTGAGGAAGTTTGCGCATGTGAGGAATTTAGGAGCTTCTAGAATTGCTTGGAGTGCAAGCCAAGCATTAGTATTTTGGTAGCTTTAGGATTTTATTGCTTTCTAGACTTAGGATTTCTATTCTTGCATGATTTAGGAGATCTAGTAGATTTAGGCTTAGGCTTATTTTACAACTATAAATACCCCATGTACCCCATCATTATTTGATGTCTTGAATGAAGTATTGAATTGGTGAGCCAATCTTGAGGGGGAACCGTGTGTTCTTAACGTGTGATAAAGAAGGCCATTAGTGCGTCTTTACATGCAGTGTCGGAGAGAAGGCCGTTAGTGCGTCTTGAAGTCACGGTGTCTAGGAGAAGGCCGCAGTGCGTCTGCTAGATACATCGATCGGGGATAAACGAAGGCCGCAGTGCGTCGTTTATTCGCAACCCAGTATAGACAAAAGATCGATCCGTCATCACCATGCTCGCACGCAGCGGGCACAACACGTGGGCAGTCAGGCAGGACGGGGTCTGGGCGTTGTGCGTGTATGCCAGTCGGGCGTCGCGTACAGCCACTGCCCCAAGCAGTCGATAGTCGGCCAGTGCCTAGTGCACGCCAACAAGTCCCCGCGCACGCCAGTACGCACAATCGCATGCCAGTCGGCCTTGGGCAGTGCTCGACAGCACGCCCGAGTGTCCAGTACCGTCAGGGTCGCCCGACAGCGCCCGTGCGGTACCAGCTCACGTCAGCCAGCACCAGTCCGCGCGTCCACGTGCCCCGTTTCCTGTCGCGGTGCTCGGTAGCGCTCGACAGTACCTAGTCGCGCAAGTGCCGGTGCCCACAGCACCCGGCAGCGCCAGTCGTTATATTATACGTCCAGTCCACCATCGATCGTGCCTAGTCGCACTCGATGGCCAATCCATGAACGCGCATAGCGCCAGTCGCACGCTAGCACCCGAGGTCACGTCCAGTCGGCCAGGCTAACGTCTGCGATGCCCAGCAACGCCGATAGCCGTTCCATGCATGCAGACGATACGCCAGTCGCCTCTTTAGTGCATAAGCAAAGTCAAGTGCACGCCAGTCGTGCACAGTCGTGCATAGTTGTGCAAAATTATGCCCAGGGTCAAGTCTAATAAATGCCAGTCGTGCCCGATCGCACGCCAGCGTGTGTGATAGTCCATAATGGTGCCCAATTGTGCCTCGCCGTGCCAGTTAGGCCCGGCAGCAGGCAAGCCACAGCCAGCTCATGCAAATGACCGCGCCCGGCCACAGCAGGCCAGTGCAGGACTGAGCCGGTTAGCCAAGCCAGCAGCCGACCGCCTGGCCACAGCAGGCCGGCGGTCCGGCCAGACCGTTGACCGGCCGGTTCAGACCGGTTTGGCTCATATTTTAATGTTTAATGATCCGGTTCATGTTTATGTCCAATTTTTAGCTAAATTCTGGATCCGGTCAAGTTCAGTAAATTCATGTCAGTTCAGTTCCGTTTTAAATTGGTTCCGATTATACTGGTTAAGTTCAAATGTTATGTCAAGTCAAGTCGAGCATCTTAACAGTTAAGTTTATTAAGTCTGAGCATAGTACTTGGTATTTGTTTATATTATGTTACAGTTTGAACTGTTCACGATCATCAGCACTTCCAGTTTTATATCGACGATTCAGGTAGGGACTAAGACTGGGTATTACATTGATTATAATTACTCTACCATGTTTGAGGTATGTATCACATTATGTTATGTATCCGCTTGGAATGGTCACCGGTCCATTCTGGGTTCTAGTGGCCTAGTCTGTCCACTAGAATGTGCACATGGTGTCCGACATTTAATGCTGGCAGATGAGGTAACGGTTATGTGATGGTAATGGTTTACAGGTACATGTTGATGGTTGTGTATATGCCAGGATCATGATATTATTATTATTTTCACTGTTTGCTTTAGTATGAGTTCCTACGGAGCACAGTGGATTTAGTGCTCACGCCCCATGTTTATCTATGTTTTTTAGGTCACCAGGTCGGGCCGGAGGTGTGAGCTGACGGGCAGTTCAGGATTATGTTTATACAGTTTGAATTTGGGATAACAGTGTTGTTACTATCTCCCGCAGTGGAGTTAAATATTTTGCCACGCTACGATTTCCGCTGACTTTCACTGTTTGTCAAACTTAGCCTTTTGATCCGATTTACCAGTCAGATTGTTTATATTATGATAATCCGTTTTCTTAAAAACTAAAATAACAGTTTTCACGTAAAGTTACAGTTATGGTAGCACTCCGAATCATGATTTCGCAAACTAATAAGTATTTTTCAAGTAATATTTTGCGAAAATTTAACTCTGATATTTACGACATCGCGGGGTGTTAAAGTTGGTATCAGAGCACGTTTCTGCGTCTCTGAAAACTTTTACGAGTCAAAAGTTTTTATAAAAACCTGAACACGTCACGCTCACGCCTCGCCGACTACCAGGTACGTGCTGATTCATGTTTTAAATTATAAACAAATGACTATGTCTATGCTCAGAAAAATTCACAGTTATGAGTTAGTTAGGATGCTCGAGTTATGTTCCGGACTTATAGTCCAGTATGTTCATTGTTCAATGTTAATATTTCCAGCCATGTTAAGCAACTCGTCAAGAGATTTGTGTGTCTTATCACACAGTTAATGTAGCATGCTATGTCATAGTGCTATGTTTAATCTTGTTGAACGTTTCCAATATTCAGATGCCGCCAAGTAGGGACCCAGATCATCAGGAGGTTCCCCAGGCCATCGTAGTCGCTCAGTTCCGCGACTATCATCCCGAAAAATTCTCCGGCCAGGGAGACCCTCGAATTGTTGATGAATGGGTCCAGGGCCTTGAAATGATTTTTGAGGTCATGGACTGTCTCGACCGCTATCGTGTTTTATGCGCACAGATCCAATTGACGGGTGAAGCACGTCTCTGGTGGAACGCATACTAGGGAATGCGCCCCGGTGAAAAGGAAAGTTGTACGTGGGACAGATTCAAGGAATTGATTCGAGAAAAATATTACCCCGCGTACTATCGAGCTGAAATGGAGCATCAATTTCTGGCACTCAAACAAGGTACTCGTACAGTGGACGAGTACGAGCGAGAATTCACTCGACTTAGAGCCTTTGTTCCTGATCTGGTGAGCACAGAGGCAAAGAGATCAAGGCGTTTCACTGACGGGCTTTTGCCAGCAGTCCGTCATAACATTGTAGATCACGGTGTCCAGACCTATGCCCGTACTATCATCATAGCCCAGGAAGTTGACGCCAGCATCCGGAAGGAGGCCAACCACAATCGTCTTCAGCCATCTGCCCCTGCCCAATCATCCTCAGCACCACCAGTCCAACCAGCTGCTGCCCAACAACCGAAGGACAAGAAAAGAAAAGGGAAAGGCTTTCAAACTGACAGGAAGAACCGTCCGAGACAACAAGGTGCAGCCAGGCCACAACAGGTTCCACCGTGCACTACTTATGGACGAACCCATCGTGGAGAGTGTCATTTCGGCCAGGATATTTGCTACTATTGTCATGAACCCGAACATTTTGTCAGTCGCTGTCCAAAGTGACCCCAGCAACCACCATATCAGCCACAGCAGCAGCAGCAACCTAGACAACGGGCCCCGAGGCCACCCCAGCAGCAGCAGAGGGGCAGACAACAGGCTCGTGTTTATGCTGTTGACCAGGCCGAGGCGGAGCAACACCCAGGTACTATGTCTGGGTTGATTATGCTTAACGATGTTCCTGTTTTCGCCTTATTTGATACTAAAGCAACCCACTCTTTTATATCGCGACGATGTCTTGATGCCATTGGAGTACATTCTATTACCACTGTCGATCCTCTCGAGGTGAGTTTAGCCTCGGGACGAAAGATAGTGACCGATGCCAAAGCTACTGATCTCAGCCTTTCTATCGGTGGCCATATCTTGTCTACCGATGCTTATGTTCTCGAGATGAGGGATTTTGACCTCATTCTCGGTATGGATTGGCTAACTTATTTTCATGCAGATATTCAATGCCATGACCCGGAGATTACTCTTTATCTTCTGGGAGATGATCATATTACTTTCTTTGGCACCAAGACTCGTTCTTTACCTCATGTTATTTCCATGGCGAAAGCCAAAAAGACGTTACGACGAGGTGATTGTCAGGGTTATCTTGTGAGCCTTGTCAGCGACGAACCGAAAGCACGGACACCTCACAACGTTCTTATTGTTTGTGAGTTTGTGGATGTGTTTCTGGATCAACTTCTAGGAGGACCACCTAACCGGCAGGTAGAGTTCTCTATTGACCTTATTCCAGGAGTCGACCCCGTATCCAAAGCACTATATCGAATGGCACCGAAAAAATTGTAGGAATTAAAGATTCAAATTCAGGAGTTATTGAAACTCGGTTTCATCCGACCGAGTGTTTCACCGTGGGGAGCACCCTTTCTTTTTGTCAAGAAGAAGGACGGTTCTATGCGCATGTGTATTGATTACCAGGATCTCAACCGGTTAACTATCAAGAATAAATATCCGCTTCCCAGATTCGACGACTTGTTCAACCAGCTGAGGGGAGCCTGTGTATTTTCCAAGATTGATTTACGATTAGGTTACCATCAGCTGAAGATCAAGGAGTCAGATATTGCAAAGACCGCTTTTCGTACCCGATATGTTCATTACGAGTTTGTAGTTATGCCATTTGGCCTCAGCAATGCTCCAGTGGTGTTTATGGACTTGATGAACCGTATATTCCATCCTTACCTCGATCAGTTTGTTATTGTTTTTAGTGATGATATTCTAATCTACTCCAAGAGCCAGAAGGAGAACGAGGATCATCTGAGGGTTGTTCTTGAAACCCTTAGACGTGAAAAGTTATATGCTAAATTCTCCAAATGCGAATTCTGGCTCCAGCGAGTAGCCTTTCTTGGCCATGTTATTACTCAGGCAAGTATCGAGGTTGATCCATCCAAAGTTACCGCTGTTCAGAATTGGCCGACACCGAAGAATCCATCCGAAGTTCATGATTTCCTCGGTTTAGCAGGCTATTATCGCAGGTTTATCGAGGGCTTTTCCAAGATCGCCCTTCCTTTATCTCAGCTGACGAGGAAATCTGTGAAATTTGAGTGGACTGATCGATGTGAATCTTGCTTTCAGGTGCTCAAGAAGAGGCTTACCACAACACCGGTGTTGACTATTCCAGATCCTTCTCGGAGTTTCACCATCTTTAGTGATGCTTCAAGACAGGGTTTGGGATGTGTGCTCATGCAAGATGGCCAGGTCGTTGCTTATGCTTCACGCCAATTAAAGCCCCATGAGCAGAATTATCCTACGCACGACTTGGAGCTAGCACCTGTGGTTCATGCACTGAAGATTTGGTGACATTATTTATACGGCGGTCGATGCGAGATTTTCACTGATCACAAGAGCCTACAGTATATCTTCACTCAAAAGGAGCTCAACATGCGTCAACGTTGTTGGTTAGAGATTGTCAAAGACTATGATTGTACTATTCAATACCATCCGGGAAAGGCGAATGTCGTTGCTGATGCCCTAAGCCGTAAGGTGAAGGGTGACTTGACTTATGTTGTTACTCAATAGAACCATCTCATCCAGGAGTTCGCCCGGATGCAAATTCAGGTGGTTGATGAACTTCCTACAGTGATCACAGAGAATGTCAGTGCTATGCAGGTCCAGCCTACGTTGAGGGAAAAGATCCGGCGGGAGCATGCTTCTGATGAATTTGTTCGTGCTATTGATGCCAAAGTCCGCATCGGAGGCGTTGGGGGTTTCCACCAAGGCACAGATGGAGCCTTGGAATTTCGAGGCAGGATTGTTGTACCAAAAGTCGAGGCCTTGCGGAAGGAGATACTGACCGAAGCTCATACCGCACCTTATTTAGCCCACCCAGGGAGCACGAAGATGTATTACGACTTGTAAAAGTCGTTCTGGTGGCGAGGAATGAAGAAGGACGTAGCCGAATTTGTGAGGAAATGTTTAACCTGTCAGCAAGTCACAGCAGAACACAAGAGTCCCTTGGGCCTTCTGCAACCACTCGAGATTCCAAAGTGGAAGTGGGAGGAAGTCACGATGGATTTTGTCACAGGGTTACCGAGGTCGTCAGAACATCACGATGCTATTTGGGTTGTGGTGGACATATTGACTCAGGTTGCTCATTTCTTACCAGTAGCGATAAATATGTATTTGGACAAGTTGGCCGAGATATATACCCGTGAAATCATTCGACTTCACGGAGTGCCCATTACTATCGTGTCAGACCGGGATCCCAGATTTATCAGCAAATTCTGGGAGAGTTTGCACAAGGCGATGGGCACGCGACTAGAGTTCAGTTCGGCCTATCATCTAGAGACTGACGGACAGACCGAGCGGACCATTCAGACATTAGAGGACATGCTTCGAGCTTTGATTGTTGACAGGGGTGATAAGTGGGAGTCGTTATTACCATTGGTCGAGTTTGCTTACAACAACAGTTATCATGCTTCCATTCAGATGGCTCCTTACGAGGCACTTTACTGTCGTAAGTGTCGTTCCCCTCTTTATTGGGACGATGTAGGTGAACGTCGAGTACTCGGTCCGAAGATGATCGAGGAAACAGCAGAACAGGTCAAGTTGACCAGGCAAAGGTTAAAGACAGCTCAGAGTCAGCAGAAATCATCAGCCAATCAGCATCGATGAGATATCCAGTTTGAGGTTGGAGAGTGAGCTTTTCTTAGAGTTCGTCCATTTCGAGGGATCGTTCGATTCGGGACGAGAGGAAATTACATCCTCGTTTCATTGGCACGTTCGAAGTTCTCGAACGAGTGGGCGAAGTTGCTTATCGATTAGCCTTACCTCCCGAGTTATCCAATGTTCATAATGTTTTCCATGTATCTATGTTACGCAAGTACATGTGCGATCCAGACAATGTCCTTCAGCATACCGATATTCATATTCAGCCAGATTTATCTTACGAGGAGAAACCGGTAGCTGTATTGGACCGACAGATTCGTCGCCTCCGAAAACGCGAAGTTCCCCTTGTTGGTATCCAATGGAATTGCCACGGTGCCACTTGGGAGCAGAAGGATGATATTCGCACTCGTTTTCCTGATTTCAAGTTTTGATGTATATATTTTCTTATGTTCTATGTATATATGTTCAGTTTTGTATTTCCGAGGACGGAAATATTTTAAGGAGGGAAGATTGTAATAACCCACTATGTTATTAATGTAAAGTACGTGTTTAGTTCCGAAATATTTATTTTATCGATCATTATCATTCGGGACTAATTATTCAAGTTGAGAATGTTCAAATTAATTTTCGAAGTCATGATTATGCTCAGATTAATTTCGAAGTCATGATTATGTTCCGAGCTTAATCATGCTTGATCGAGTGTTAATCACCGTGCATTACCAAGAACTCACACTAATTGTACTTAGCTAGGCCTAAGTACGCGATTATTACCGAGAAACCACGATCAATTACCGCACGTTCTTAGCGCTAAGCGGTTGCGCTTGTCTTAGCATGAGCATGCTTAATTAGCACCTAAACCATACTTGGTCTAGCCCAAATTGCCGAAAGACTTGGAGCAAGTTCACGTGAATCTCATCATTTCACTAAGTACATGTGGAAGTTTGTGAGGCTATGACTAAGCAAGTAAGGAGATGAGTAAGCAAATATCAAGCCACATAAGGCCTCAATCGCACAGCAAGTGGTGAGAGCTTATTGGCCACGAATTTCCTTCTCATTTTTATCTTAATTTACCTTAGTTCATCCGTCTATATATATGAATGTTGGGTGAAAAATATAGCTTACCACTTAAGCTATATACTAAGCAAAAGTTAAGAGAGATTAAGATATTTTCTTCGCACCCACACAAGCTACCGAACGGACGAGCGATCATGAGAAGCTTTGCACAATTGACCGAGTGATTGAAGAGGTAATCACGTCTTGACCCTCTTTTTAAGTTAATATGATCATGTTCAGCCTTAATCATGTAGCTAAGTTCATGAATAGGCTATAATGTCTCTCGGTCATACGATGTAAGCCATGCCTAGCCACGTTCATTTTTATTTGGGAACTCCCGAGCGATTTATGTGTCCTTAGTCATTATTGGATATATTATGATCAGTCATGAAGCAATTGTCGAGAGAAATTGTCGCTTGGTCGAAGGATTGGTCGAAGCCAAGGGCTACGCACGTAGCGCACGCCACGGATGTTCATGTCTCATTGGTCGTATCGAGTTATATTTATGATCCTTTGAACAATTTGCGTGTATTTCTTCATGTCATGTTAAGTTATGGTAAGTTATGTTAATTCATGTTAAAATGGTAGGAGAATGTCGCCAGACGGCCGACAAGGGTCGGTCGTAGTGGCCATGCTTGCACGAAGCGGGCAGAACAAGTCGGCAGTCAGGCAGGACGGGCGGGCGTTGTGCGTGTATACCAGTCGGGCGTCGCGTACAGCCACTGCCTGCAGCATTCGATAGTCGGCCAGTGCCTAGTGCACGCCGACAAGTTCCCGCACACGCTAGTACGCATAACCGCATTCCAGTCGGCCTTGGGCAGGGCTCGACAGCACGCCTGAGTGTCCAGTACCGTCAGGGTCGCCCAACGGCGCCCGTGCAGTACCAGCTCACGTCAACCAGCGCCAATCCGCGCGTCCACGTGCCCTGTTTCCTTTCGCGGTGCTCGGTAGTGCCCGACAGTACCCAATCGCGCAAGTGTCGGCACCAACAGTGCCCGACAGGCTAGTCGTTATGTTATACGTCCAGTCGACCATCGATCGTGCCCAGTTGCACTCGATGGCCAATCCATGAACGCGTGTAGCGCCAGTCGCACGCTAGCGCCCGAGGTCACGTCCAGTCGGCTAGTCTAACGTCTGCAATGCCCAGCAACGTCGACATCCGTTCTATGCATGTAGGCGATACGCCAGTCGCGTCGTCAGTGCGTAAGCAAAGTCAAGGGCACGCCAGTCGTGCACAGTCATGGACAATTGTGCACAATCATGCCCAGGGTTAAGTCTAATAAACGCCAGTCATGCCCGATGGCAAGCCAGCGTATGTGATAGTCAACAATGGTGCCCAATCGTGCCTCGCCGTGCCAGTTAGGCCCAGCAGCAGGCAAGCCACAGCCAGCTCACGCAAATGACCGCGCCCAGCCACAACAGGCCAGCGTGGGACTGAGCCGGTTGGCCAAGCCAGCGGCCGACCGCCCGGCCACAGCAGGCCGGCGGTCCGGCCAGACCG
>CACSLK010000984.1:6382391-6394953 GCA_902706635.1 Striga hermonthica
TTTTTTTTTTTTTTTTTTTTTTTTTTTTACGATAGCTTGGGAGATAAAAACTGGAATACTATGAAAATTGTATCTCAATTGGTTTGATTCACTATTTAGAAGGGTGTTATCTAGGATTAGAAACCGTCGTCTTGACTTTGTTTCAGTTTTTCACAGTTTCACTTATCTGCATTCACTGCAAAAAGCTCATTGAAGAAATATATATACTAAGAATAAGCTTGCATTATGATTGTAGCTGATCACCAGTTACTTTACATTCGTACACAAAAATAGAAGTAGCAGATGCACCTGAAGGCTATTAGCATGTTATATTCATTACAAGAAATCCTCAATGAGTACTTTATATGCTTCGAACCTATAGTTGCAAAAATCTAGTCCTTCTAGTCATCCTTCTTTGGCAAGACAAACGAATCCTGTAATGGTAATTCCAACAACAAGCCTTTCCAAGTGGATGCGCATGTTTCTGCAGCTTAAAAAGGAATAGCACTCTTAAAAAGAAGTGATTAATGAATAACGGATTAGATTTTGGAAGCTCCATTAGTGTAAAATATTTGCAATCAAGAAAAAGTATTATCCATAAAAACCAACTTGACTAACCTCGGATTATAGATCACTGAACCCCAAATATATATGCCCAAATAAAATCTCTGTGGAAAGCTCAACTGGAACAGCCACATGCCTTTTGCTGGGTTTGATGCCTTTAATAGCTGCAAGCCAGCAACTAAGGCATAGGCCCCGACTTCAATTACCCGTCGACATTATTATCAACTTTAAGTCCAACCCAATTGCTAGTTTTGCATATCGTATGATTGAGTCAGATTACGGGTTGTAACGCCCCACTTTCATTTTAAAGAAATTCCGGACATTTCAAAAATCAGTATAACATTTTTCGAACTCATTTTCGAAATCAATGGGCATTATTCAAAACATTTATATCGACCAAATAGTATATGATCGCACGAGATTTAATTACTCGGTTTTCACATGGTTTTCATTAACCGACAAACAACATATACATTTCACATAATTACTAGCTAAACATCATAGCATGCATAATCAAACCACATGATATTCAAGAGACCTATCAAACATGAATATCCAAAACAAACATTAGTCCATCAAAATATTCCAACCCGACAATTCAAAAACATAAGTTTTGAAAATGGTTTCAACATGTCCAATAACCAAACAAGGTTCATAAAGACCTCATGAACAATATTCAAAAGCGGAAGCTAAAGACATGAATAAATAGGACCGACCCACTCGCCCATTTTCTCGTCATGCTCGCCAACTTGCCTAACCTGCATCCGTGAAGAAACAGGTGGGGGTGAGCACAAATAGAAATCGTAGTGCTCACCACTATGCACATAAACAATATAATAATAATGTCAAGATGGTATGGTCACAGCATGAACATAAAACAATAACATCATGTCTCTTCTCCTATCAACAACACACCAATAACCTCACTCATATGCACATCTATCATTAGCCGCAAAAAGGGGCTGCATAAACCCTAACGGCGGGAGTGCATGCCACGCAACGGGCACGACCTTACATAGGGACTTACGCACCTCACAAGGGTACGGCCATATCAGGACTTAAGGAGACTTGCCTCGTAAGGGCAACTGTATTACATCGACGGGGACAACCGTACCAACGGCCGTAACAGCTCACATCGATAGGCTACATGGTTTACATGCATACATTGATTATACCGACTCAACAAACATAACACATATGGCATAGCATTTTAGAATATCAAACCCACCTAGATATTCTGAACTGAAACTGAGAGTCGTCGCTTATGTGGAAACTCGAGGGCTCGACTCCTCAGAATCTATATAAAAATAAGCGACAGTCGGATAAACAACTAACTATTAACTCATAAAACTAATTTACCAACTTGAAGGATTTCTTAGCTTAAGGTTCACGACTTATAAAATCTTTTTTTTTTTCTATTTATTAGATGTTGGAATGATGGGTGTCGAATCCAATAATAATAAATTCCTGCTTTTAAAATAACTGTAGTAGTGGTAAGCAGGGTCGTATCTACAGGGATTGGCTAGACAAAGTATCGATGCAACTATCCGTGAAAGAAATAAAAATAAAAATGATGGGAGATTTTGATAATTTTATCTAACTAAGAAAATAAAATAAAATAAAATAAAATCTAACTAGATACTAGAACAAAATGAGTGATTAAAAATAGAGAAGATATCCAACCAAAGGGAAAGCTCGTAGAGATGGTTCAATGATTCGATCATGGATGCAAAAATAATTCTCCTATTCTCGATTAAACTGGTTATAGTTATTGGTACGACCTAACAACCTATCCTTCCTTACTTGTTCGATAATCAGGATACGATCTCTAATTATTTCTCTAATCAACAGACAACCCTACATACGATCGTAGGATTTAATCTATCAACAACAATGAAATCTAGAAGGACCACCAATTTTAGCCAACAATCGCACATGTAGGATCATTTAGACTAGATCATATATCTCTGTAAGCATACAATCGAAAACTCTTAGTAATCAACTATGCTATTTGCCACAAATATTAGAACGATCAAACAAATACGGATTTAACCGTCCTAAATAACGATATGCGTTTCAACAATTGAACAAATGGCCAGTTTGCATCAACAAATCAAAACACAATTGATAATAATCACAAGAAATATATAAATAAAAGAAATAAGGGAATAGAAATTCAATTAGATCTCACAAATCATGAAGAACCAAATCTAGAATAATTCTTTGGCTGGAAAAATAAATTAATTCTCCATAAACATGGGAGAAGTTTCCCAATTATTCATGAAAAATAAAAGAAAAGAAGAAAAGAGAAGAAGAGAAGAAGAGAAGAAGAGAAGAGAGGGGGCGTGCGTGAGGGAGAGGGGAGAAAAAAAAGATGAGATAAGATGGATATAAAATCTAGTAGTCTACTAAAACCAATCTAATCCTAATCCTAATAGAAAATACGTAGAAAATAAGAAAGAGATAATTCTCTCTCCAAAATATCCTAATAAAAATAATAATAGTCCATAAATAAATAAATACTCCTATAAGGGTTTATTATTCTCTTTCCAACTTGAGACTCCTTCCTTCTTCCAACTCTGGTAGGAAATTAGCGTGCCCACGCCTTAACACAAATTCGTCTCTTTCGCCCTTCAATCATCATAAATTCCAAATTCTGAGATACCCTACAAAATTATAGAAATCAATTAAAATCAATAATTAAGCTCAAATAAACACTGAAAAAGTAGGGAAAACATGACAATTAATATGCCAAGATTACGACTTATCATGGAACTCTCGACTTGGACTTATATAAAAGATCTCAGAAATACTCTTTAAAAATATAAATTAGTCTTGGACCGAAAATTCATTTAAAGCTCGGGATAATTTAAAAAAATAGCTCGGGATACATAAAATGGCTCGAAACATTTTTAAAACGGGCTCGGAGTTTTTTAAGAATGGGTTCGGGCTCGTCTCGGGCTCGACAACTCCCACAATAAAATCTGTTTTTCGTAAAATACGACACTTGAAAACGGTTTATATAAAATTGACGAGCAATTTCTAACACTTTCAAGCCCCTTTTAAAGAAGCTTTAAACTCCAAAAACAGAGGCTATAACAACCCCATTTACGAAACATAACAGGCGGCTAAACTCACGGTTATTAAAAATTATTTAACAAGCAATTTCTCAAAAACTTTGAAAATATTTTCAAACATTTTAAGGCCATAAACACTCCTTTTTCTAAGGGCTGAACACGTAAAAGAAAAAAAAAAATATATCTCTCAAGGCACAAGACATTCAAGCTTCAACACCAAAAAAGTCACAAGTGTCTCTTTCTAGAGTTCTCGTCTCTTTTCTTGAGTTCTCAGTTCCACTTAGTTGGATGTGATCCCTGCTGAATCCAATCTGTGTTCTATTTGATTTCTTCAGCTTTTAGATCTGATCCTTTGTTTTCCCTACTAGATCTATCCTTGTTCTGATGTTCCTTTGATTTTCGAGGGTTTATTTGGTGTCTTTCTACTGTTTTAGGGTTGGGATTTTCCCTGTCCTTTTGTTCTATTCCCTTGTCTAACCATATTTTTGGTGATTTGACCTTCGTAGGTTTTCTTTATCTCTTCCGATTAGCTTTTGTCAACTGTTGACTCTCTGGGATCGGGTAGCTTGAGAGGAGTCGGCAATATGGGATCTGAATTGGAGGAAGATTTCAGAAATTTTAGTCTATCTGCGAAAGAGGAGGGAGGGATCGAAATAGAGGAAGATGATATCAGAACCAGAATGAAAGAATGTTCTCTCAGCTTAATGGGAAGTTTATTTGGAGAAAAGAGGGCAAGCTTTGTGGGGCTCAAGAATACGCTGCAGAATATTTGGCTGACCAAAAAACCTTTCTTGTCAAGAATGGTGGGAAGTAACAAATACCAATTTATCTTCCAAACAGCGGAGGATAGGAAGAAAGTCCTGGAAGGCAAAGCTTGGACTTTTGATGGGCAGTACCTACTATTAAAGGAATA
The DNA here is from genome assembly GCA_902706635.1 of Striga hermonthica. Classification (NCBI taxonomy): domain Eukaryota; kingdom Viridiplantae; phylum Streptophyta; class Magnoliopsida; order Lamiales; family Orobanchaceae; genus Striga; species Striga hermonthica. The sequence continues at coordinate 6,386,925 of CACSLK010000984.1, forward strand.
GAGTGAGGAGAATAATGGTTATACTGAAGAAGAACACAAAGTTAAATTGTGGGTGTAGATTCATGACTTGATGCTCCACTGGGTAACTGAAGAAGTGGGAATGAAGGTTGGGAAATTGTTTGGCAAAGTGGTGGATGTCGTGGTGCCAGAGATGGGAGGAGTAGGAGGAAGAATGGTTAAGATCCTCATTGAACTTAATCTCAATGAGCCGATACTAAAAGGTACTCATCTCAAAATGGGAGGAGAATCCAAATGGGTATCCTTCAAGTATGAGAACCTCTAGAATTTCTGCTACTACTGTGGAAGGATTGGACACTCAGATAGATCGTGTGGCCAGAAAAAAAAGAGGATATAGCTGGAAATAAGCTTCATAGTGGACAATTTGGGGATTGGTTAAGAGCATCTCAGGGAGGTGGGGTAGGTTTTAGGGGGGGAGTTAATAGGTCTGCTGATTCTAAATTTGCTCAAGAGGGAAGGTTTGATGTAGGTTTAAGGGGAGAGAGTCAGCAGGGGGGTAGAGAAGAGGGTAGTGACCAGAATAAGGATGGGGATAATAGGGGGGAGAGAAATATTCTAAGATAGGGAGGGGTAGGTTTTGTTGAAGAATCCCAAGTTTTAGCCAAGGATAAGGTGTCTCTAGATAATAGCCCAGTAGTGAATCATAGTTATGAGGGGGTTTTGAATTCAGGGAGGGAAACTTCAGATTATACTGGAGCGGTTACCCCTGATTTGATGAAAGTAGATAATTTGGTGGCAGTTCCTGTTCAGGTTGCTACTAACAGAATTATCAATAATTCTCACTGTAAGGTAGTTTCTGTTATGTGTGATAGGAAACCTAGAATTTCAGTTAAGAAGGCAGGGAAGGATAAAAACTCATCTAGCTCTAATATGCCTTCTGATACTAATAAACCTGTGGGAAATAAAAGGAAAAATGATATAGTGTTAGTGGATGCAGATGAATGTTCTAATGTGTTAATGAAAAAAAAAAAAATGTCTAGTGTAGATAGGGAAGTTAGGGAGTCAGAATCCAATATGGTGGAGGTGACCAGCCAGAAATGGTCCCTAAATTTTCAATGAAGGTGATGGTATGGAATTGTAGAGGTCTGGGAGGGCCCTCTACAGTTCCCCAACTGAAGGAATCAATGAGATTCCACCTTCCTAATTTGGTCTTTTTGTCTGAAACTAAAAAGAAGAAAAGTTTTGTCAAAACTGTTTGTAAAAATCTAAAGGTGAGGGATAGATGGTATGTTGTAGATCCAATAGGACTTAAGGGGGGAGGGGGGGGTCTTCTTTTGTGTTGGTCTGATAAAAATAATATTTTGGATATTAATCCCACCTGTTTTGGACTAGTAGTGTGCTTTAGCTTACCTAATAATAATAATAAATTTTGGGCTGGGTTCATTTATGCTAGTACTTGTAGTGTAGAGAGAGAAGCTCAATGGCAGGCCATTAGAAGACATAGGTTGATGTGGGGGGATTATTGGTTTCTGGGGAGGGGGGGGGGATTTTAATGATTTAGTGTCTAATGAAGATAAGAGAGAAGGTAGAATGAGGGCTGAGAGCAGTTTCAAATCTTTAGAGACTTTCTGAGGGATATGAGAGTTCAGGATGTTGGATTTAAAGGGTACCCTTACACTTGGGCTAATAATAGGAATGGAGAGGGTTCTGTAGAAGAGAGATTGGATAGGTTCTTATTTTCTGATGAGTGGCTCTTAACTTTTCCCCATTCCACTGTTTCTCATATTCCTAGAATATCATCTGATCATTTCTTGTTGGTTATGGACACTTCTCAAAGAACAGGCCTCTGGAAGAAAAGATTTTACTTTGATGCAAGGTGGACAAGGAAGGAGGGATTTCTAGAAACAGTAAGCAAAGCATGGGACAAGGAAACTTCAGGTCCTCCTCTGTACAGGATAATAAGCAAAATCAGAAACACAAGGATGGCACTTTTGAGCTGGAAGGCAACACAAAATTCTAACTCAGCTCGGCTTATTGACAGTTACAATTCACAACTGGCTGTTATGCTGAATCAAGGAAGTAGAAAAGAATGGGAAAAGTGGGTGGAGATTAAAAAGAAGCTTCATTAAGCTTATGAAGAAGAGGAAGAATATTGGAAACAAAAGTCAAGAGTGAGATGGTTAAAGCAAAGGGATAAAAACACGAGTTACTTTCATGCTTGTGTTAAAGACAAGAGGAGGAAGAACAGTATTGAGGTGCTGATGAGAGATGATGGGACAAAATGTGAGGATGAAGATGCAGTACTGGCTGAAATCGTGGATTGTTTTCAGAAACTATTCACATCCTCTAAACATAAAGTGGATGATCTCAATCTAGAAGGTTTCCAGAGGGTTATTACAGACCAGATGAATCAAGAGTTGACAAAAGCAGTAGATGAAGAAGAGATAAAGAAAGCACTCATGGAGATGAATCCCAACAAATCCCCGGGTGTAGACGGTATGACCCCTCTCTTTTTTCAATTTTGTTGGCCTATTATTAAATCAGATTTTTGTGAAGCCATTACTAATTTTTTTCAAAAAGGCTGCATTCCTCAGAAAATTAACCATACTGTGATTTCCTTGATTCCAAAAATTTTAAACCCCATGAAAGTGGCTGACTTTAGGCCTATTAGCCTATGCACTGTTTTGTATAAGACTTTGTCTAAGATTGTGGCTAATAGACTGAAGAAAGTCCTTCCATTTTGTATTTCTCAAAATCAATCAGCTTTTGTTCCCGGTAGGCAGATTGTGGACAATGTAATCTTAGCAAACGAGTGTATCCATTTCCTTAATAGTAAGAAAAAGGGAAAAATGCTTTTTTGGCTTTGAAACTAGATATGTCTAAAGCTTATGACCGAGTGGAATGGGATTTCCTTATCCTCATTTTGGAAAAATTAGGTTTCAGTAGAACTTTCATTTTTTGGATTTTTAATTGTTTAAGCTCTTCCTCTTTCTCTTTTAATATTAATGGTCAACCTAAAGGTTTAGTTAGACCTTCTAGAGGCTTAAGGCAGGGAGATCCTCTGTCTCCCTACCTGTTTTTGATCATTACAGAAGCTCTTTCCTTTTCTCTTGAAAAAGCCTGCAAGAATTCTAATCTTTGTGGTATTAAAATTGGTCCTCATTCCCCTGCTATTTCCCATCTTCTTTTTGCGGATGATTCTATTATTTTTTGTAAGGCCAATAGACATAATGCTGATGTTTTGTTCTCTATTTTGAATTCCTATGGCAAAGCCTCTAGACAAGTAATCATCTATCTAAATCTTCAATCCTTTTCTCAAAGAACACTCCTGCGGATTCTAGGGATTACATTTGCAAACTATTTGGAGGGGTTCAAGTGGTAACTTCTTCTAAATACCTGGGAATGCCCTTAGGTATTGGGAGAACCAAATTGGAGACTTTCAAATTTGTGTCAGATTGTGTTATTGCTAGAGTGTCAAATTGGAAAAATAGGTTTTTGAGTGATGCGGGGAGGGAGATTTTAATTAAATCTGTCTTGGGAGCTTTACCTGTATATATTATGTCTTGTTTTAAATTACCAGTGGGTATTTGTTTAGCTATTTGTAAAGGTATTTCTGATTTCTGATGGGGTTGTAATAGTGAGGGAAAGAAAAGAATCCACTGGGCTGGGTGGGAAAAATTAGCTTTGCCTAAAAACAGAGGGGGGCTGGGTTTCAAAAATTTCTCTTGTTTTAATGATGCTTTAATTGCTAAACAACTCTGGAGAGTGATTTCTCAACCCAACCTCTTGATGAGCAAAGTGATCAAGGGCAAATACTTTTATAATCAAAATATTTTTGAAGTTTCCCCTAAAAGTTCTGATTCATGGCTGTGGAGATCATGGTTAAAGGCTAGATATGTCTTGAAAATGGGGCTGAGTTATAAAATAGGAGATGGCAGCAACATAGACATATGGAATTCAAATTGGATATTGAACTCTCCTTTGCTTAATCCATTCTGCTGCAATGATAAGAATAAGCAGGTTTTGAAGACTGTAAGTGATCTCTGTAGAAGAGATGGTGGTGGATGGGATGAAGAGATTATAAAACAAGCTTTCTTACCATTTGAAGCTGCTGAAATTCTAAAGCTTAAACCCCCAGCACAAGGGAAGGGGGATCAAATGGGATGGAAGAACTGTCCAAAAGGACATTACTCAGTCAAGCATGTTTATAATTTCCTGGTGCAGAGGACATCTTCACAGAAGGATGAGGCAGAGAGCAGTGGTAGTGAAGCCATGAGGATAAACATATGGAGGAAAACCTGGGCCCTAAAGGTAAAAGGTAAAATAAAAATGTTTGTGTGGAAATGCTGGCATAGATATATAGGAGTGAAAGAACAGTTGGTGAAGAAAGGTGTAGATATAGACCTTATTTGCCAACAATGTAGAGAGGAGGTGGAAACATTAGAGCATATATTGTTTTCTTGCACAAGAGCTCAGAGAATTTGGAAAATATCAGGGATTTGGTGGGATGGATTGCAGGATAAAGAAGATGATTTTAGGAAATGGTGGGCTGCTTTGATGCTAATGGACAGAGGAAAGTGTAGGAAAGAGAGAATTGAACTGACGACTTATTTATTGTGGTGGTTATGGTGTACAAGGAACAATTGGATCTTCCAAAAAGTGTGGTTGGCAGAAAAGCAGGTAGCTGATGGTGCAATGAAGGAGTGGAGGGAATATGCAGCTGTTAATGGATCAAAGGAGGAATCATGAAAACAGAAGGTGGATACTGAGGAGGATGACTGTGAAGGTAGGGCAAAGATTTGAGCCAGTGCTGTAGCTGTCATCTCTCTTATTAACTGAAAGGGTGGAAGTCTAAGTCCTAGATTTCTATTCAGCTGGTTTGTAATTAATTAGGTTGTTTTTAGTTTTGTTGTTTTCGGTTTGCTGTAGTTAGTTAGTTCTGTATATTTCGTGTCTATGGTTTTTTGGGTAGAAGTAGGGATGGCTAGTTGGTACATCCCCATTTTGCTTTTGGTTTGTTTTTGTAGATATTGTAAGGTCTGTATTTTGTTCTGGTGTTAATATAAAATTTATACGTTTGAAAAAAAAAAAAAAACTTCAACACCAAAGGCCTAAGCAAAATATGAACTTTTCGCAAGCAATAAAACCAAATTTCTAAGGTTTTTGAACCCAACTTCTTAAACACATCTGTAACGCCCAGAATTTTTATTTACTATTTATGGAGCTCGACTATATTTCCATAAATATTAAGTTTCCTAATTTGATGCATTTATTATTATTATCTGCATTAAATTAAATAATTAGTATTAAAGTCTAAGCCATGGAGAATTAATTCGATTTTAATTATTAAAGTCGGATTCATATAGCCCAAGCATCGATTCTATTTTAAATCGAGCCTTGGAATTATCGGAGATTTTACTAAGCGAATGGAAGCCGAATAATTTAATTATTCGAGCCCAATCATTTTCGAACGAGTTCAATTATTTTAGTAGGCCCATTTAAGTTAATGGAGCCTAAGTTCGATTTTATTTTGGCCATTTCATTTTAGTAAATCGAGCCCAAGTCGAATTGTATTTACTAACCCAGTGTTAGAAATTTAAAGCCCAATTTTAGGCCCAAATTGCAAGTAGAACCCTAGTTTCCCTACACATATATATACACACCCCAAGTCACTCCTCCCCCAACATCATCTGCGCAGCACCTCCATCTCTCATCCATTCATTATCATCACCTTCACACCAGAGAATCCGACGAGCTTCAGTGACCACCGTCCGGCGACCCTCTGAGCTCCGGTGACCTCCGCGCCGGCAAGCCAAGCCACGTCCAAGCCTCGGTTCTTGCTCACCCGAGCCCGTACGTGCCTCCCGAGCTCAGCCGCCAGCCAATCTGCCATTGCCACCATTCGCGAGCTCGTCCTTCGTAGCTCACGCCTTCCCGTTGCCGGCAAGCTTCGGTTTCAGCTAGTTCACGCGTCGTCCAGCTTTGCCCATCCCGACAAGCTCGAGTCCGCCGCAGTCCAAGCCAGCCATTGTCGTCCTTTCAAGCTCGCGACTCCGACAACCTAGGACCAGCTCTGACGTACGCGACCCAGCTCACTTCCACGCGACCCCGCCGTTGACCACCTGCTCCTCCACGCCGGCAAGAACGCTCGACTGTGACCCACAGCTCACTTTCAGGCTCTCGCCACCTCCCGAGCTCAAGAACCGCCAGAAATTGCGTTACCAACTCGTGGTCGGCCTTCTAGCTTGGCTCTGGTTCCAGCCGCTCCGAGCTCTGTCCGTGCACCTCAGCTGCAGACTACCGTGAGCCTCTTTAAGCCGTTTCAGTTTCAGTCTAAGCTCGACCAGATCACCCCGCGGCCGTTTCAGTCTTGACCGAACAAGTTCTGGTCAAACCTAAGTTATTTCCAGCCAAACCCGACCTAGCTGCTCCAGATTCAGTCTTGGTCCAAGCAGTTCAGCCTTCGGTCAGACCCATTTTAGCGAGCCGGACCCAGTTCGCAAAAGCAGCCCCGACTTATTCCGCTAGCCGATCCATTGTTATGTGGCTCGATTTATTTTTGATTTCTCCAATTCGAGCCGATTTGAGGTAAAATGGCTTGAACATGACTCCAATGGCTTAGTTAAGATTAATGAGTAAATATAAAATATATGAATTGGGTGATTTGAGCGATTTGAAATTTTGGGATAATTACGAGCTTGAAACAAATTTCCCGGACTTGTTATGTAAGTGCGATAAAATAATAAATTAAATTTTATAAAATTTGTTGGGTTGTCTTGAGGCTTAGGTGCAAATCTGATTTGTTTGATAGACGAACGCGATTTTTAAAGAATTTGACCGGTTGAAGCGATTGAGAGTTGAATGAGTTAGGAGTTGAATTTTGTCTCGATATTTTGACCATGAGCCATGTAGGTGTTGAAAATGGTGTGTTTCGAATTTTGTAATGTTCGGACACCATTTGATATAAACTAAAAATTGAGACATTAGCCTCATTTCGCGATATTTTATTATATTAGTTGGACATGATTTTAACTGCAGTAGTTGATTATAAAATTGATATAAATCATATAGAATATATTATAATTATCGGCCTTAAACGAGTTAGGATTTTTGAGAATCAAAAATCCTAGTTTATTCAGTTCGGATAATCGAGTATTTTTACAGATCCGGATATAATTGTTTGAACCCTAGTACCGTCTCGATAATTACTAGTTGTCGTATCGTAATTCGTAATGTGTATCGTCGTCTCGTGCCCGGGATCGCCTCTCGTCCGACCGTTGGAGCTGAACCGCTGAGTGCGTGCCCGTGCACCGAGTCCGAGTCAAACCCCGAGTGCGTGCCCGTGCACCGAGTCCATCCGACCTACCGTCTACGCACTGTTCCGTTAGCCGTGGTCCAAGCATGCCCCTACGTCAGTGACAGTGGCACCATTTCAAAATCGTGCACCGGCTAAGCCGTGTCAGTTCGTGCCGGCCCGAGTTGCCACGCCGAACTCGGACCACGGTCAAACCGAGTTGCACATAGTCAAGCGAATGACCGACCAGCTCCGAGTGAGCTGTCGGTCAAGTTCAGTTGAACCGGTTCGGACGGTTCGAGATATATTTCAGATTTAGTCAGATTAAGATTTCAGATATATTTAAGATTTCAGATATAGTTAAGATTCCAGATAGATTTAAGATGCAGATATAATTTAGATTTCAGTCAGACTAGATTAAGTCATATTTTAGTTCTAAAAATAGAAATATCTCAGAGAACTCTAGAATGCTTCAAAGACAATAATATTTTCAAAACCAGCTTGTATATCCCTAAAATGATTTTTAAAGCTAAGTGAGCGAACTTAGACAGCTCAGATAATATAATTCGAGTTTTCGGTTTAAGATAAGTACTTAAAATATATTTTGTGCTTATATATTTTGTAGCTTGTGGAGAGTCGAGCCTCCGACAGTTGCAAACCATTCAATACATGCATTTCAGCATATCAGGTGGGGACCCTGTACTAGGTATTACATCTTCTATAATCGCAATACCATGGTTGAGGTATGTATGTGAGATTTCGCCCGAATAGGGGCAA
>CACSLK010000984.1:6449366-6463469 GCA_902706635.1 Striga hermonthica
TCTCTATGAACTGCTCCACCGGTTGATCTGGGAGGACATTTTGATCTCTATGTTCGGCCCACGTCCTCCCAAGCTCCGAATGAAAGAGGGCCCAATCAGTATACGCCCTCTCAGTCATTCCCTGACCTCGGTGGAGTGTCTCCCATCGGGCCACATCACTAGTGAACGGAGCTGGAGGGATGGACTGGCGACATCCAAACTGACGGAGGACCCTATCAGGCTCGTGGGGCTCACAGATGTTCCAACAGAAGATGGGCCCCTTGTACATCTAAACATGTTGATCTTCTGTACACTGGTCCGGGCCCCAAGTAAATCAAATTCACACTAGCAAAAATATTAATCTCAAAAAATCATATCAGTCAATATACATACAAAACAACTAGTTCCCCCAATCATCACGGAGTCGAGTTCGATCNNNNAAAAAAAAAAAGAAAAAAAAATGAATTAAGAATTACTAACAATTAAGTTAGCAAAAATTTCAAAACAATAAAAAACAAAAGATAAGTTAATATATAGAACTTAAGAATCTTACATTCGTCTCTCTCAGCCATGTCAGCTGATCTCGGATAGCGACCGTTCCCTTGGCTAGGTGTGTCATGTTCTTTCTTCCCACACCTTAAAAATCACAGGAAAATAACTTTGTATTTATATAATTTAATTATGAAAAAACTTAATATTAAATATAAATAAATGTTCATACCTTGCTCCTAAGGGACAACCACGTACGAAATCAAAGCGCGTGGACTTCATTGTTGGGCGAATGCGAGGGATGCGTTCCCATACCCAAACCTACACATATCGACATATGCATTTTTTGTATTAGATATTAGTCAGAATAAAAAAAAATGAATTTTTAAATAACAACTAAATAAATGTACATGAAGCCATTGCACACAGCCCTTCATCCAGCCTTGCCCAGCTTCGAAGTCTATGCACAACGCTCTATACAATCTGGTGAGGACCGCTGCACCCTAGCTGTACCCCTTAATTTGATCAATGTCGTGCAGCATATCCAATCAGTACAGGTTGACTCCGTTTGCCCGCTGGTCGGGGAAGAAGAACGAGCTTGTGCATCAGAGTATAAGGGCCCTCGCCCTTCGTTCGTAGACCTCGGTGTCTTCTCCATCTGAGAGTTGTCGTTTGCATTTAGTCTCTAATGGGCCGACATTCAAGAATTGGCCTTTAATGGGCCAAGTCTTGGGGTCGTACACCGGGTCATCTTGATCCTGAAATTGGTTTTAAAAAAAAAAAATAAAAAAACGAGCAAATTAGAAATAGAAAATAATAATTAAATATTATTAAATAGTTTCATATTTCTTAAAGATAAAAAATAATACATTTATGCATAAATTAAAATACTTGAAATTTTAATAAACGAGAAATGAGTGTCTCTATAAATATAAAATATAATCAATGCACATAAACTTGTATTTTTTTATTCAATTCGAATAAAATATATGAAATTGTAAATACTATTTAGTTTAGATATATACAATTTAAAAATATAATTAAAAAATATAATTTTTAACAAATTTTGTGTAAAAATACGGAACACCATATTGAAATTTTTATCATTTTATTAGTTATTTATTATCGTTGTATACTCATTATACATAATTTTACAAAAAAAATATAAATTATTTTAATTCTTTTATTGTATAAAGATTACTATATTTGAAATAGAATATATACCTGGACTTTGGGCCGAAACCCTAGCATGTCAATACACATGTCTCGCCAACAAGCTTGTCCATTGACCGGGAGGCCAAATAGGACTTGAACGTCCTGCAGCGTTATTGTGGCCTCCCCGCAATCGAAGTGGAAGGTATGCGTCTCGGGACGCCACCTTTCCACTAGGCAGGTGATAAGGCTGTTTTCCGTTGTTACCCGGCCCATTCGAAACATCGGGCCAAAACCTGCCATGTCGATTTGCTCCCAAACTTTATCATGTTGGTTTTCCAATGCGTGCCAGAACTCACTGTCGTTACAGCGGTTTGTAATACTGCCGTTACGATAATCTTGTTCATCGTCATATACCGCCTTGGCCCGGTGGCGGCTCTGAAGATACAGAAGCGAGCCGTCAATCGAACCGGGTTGTACATTGTACCGGCGAGCCTGTGAGGACGACGAAGATTCCATATTCTACATTTAAAAAAAAAATGTCATTACATATATAAGAAAGCATATTTGAAAAAAAAAAATATATAAAAAATCATATAACTTCAAATGAAAAACCAATTAATTTCACATCATGCGTTTTCGCTCGGTTATCCACTATAGACACATCAAAAAATTCAACATAGACACATAATTCGAACAATCCTAATTCGAATCCCTAATTCGAACAAGCCCCTAATTCTAACAAACCCTAATTCAAAAAATCCTAATTCGAAGCCTTAATTCGAACGATTATAATTCAAATCGAACAATCCTAATTCAAATCGAAGAATCCTAATTCGAAAAACCCTATTTCGAAGCCCTATTCTAACAATCCTAAATCAAATCCCTAATTACAACAATCGTAATTCAAATCGAACAATCCCAATTCAAATCGAACAATCCTAATTCAAATCGAACAATCCTAATTCGAAAAACCCTAGTTCGAACAAGCCCCTAATTCTAACAAACCCTAATTCAAAAAATTCTAATTCGAAGTCTTAATTCGAACAATTATAATTGAAATCGAACAATCATAATTCAAATCGAACAATCCTAATTCGAAAAACCCTATTTCGAAGCCCTAATTCGAAGTATTCTAAATCGAAGCCCTAATTCCAACAATCCTAATTCAAATTCCAATCTCCAATTCAACATAGAAATATAATCGAAGAAATTTCGAAAAATTCGAAAAAATACTAATCCAATTTCGAAAAAATTGAAAAAATTCAAAAAAAATTGAAAAATCTCAAAAAATTGAAAAAAATGAAAGCATAATAGAAAGAATTTACCTAATAAACTGGAAGGAGGAATCGACAGCGGAGTGGCGGTGGATTTTTTTTTCTCCGATAACTCTCTCGATCTCTCTCTCTCTCGCTCTCGCTCTCTTTCTCTCTTCTTTTTTTTCGTCCGTTTCTGCTCTCTGTTGCGCAAGGAAGAAGAAGAAAGATTTTTTTTTTTTCTATATTTAACTAAAAACGGATTCTACAAATACGTTTTTAAGGGAATTATTTTTTAAACGTATTTTGGGAATCCGTTTTCAAAATAAAAACAAAAATTGTACAAGGACCCCAGATTCGGGACTCGAACCCGGGTCAATGGGCGAGTCCGTTTTCTCTAGGCACACCTCGTACCATTGTGCCGGCAGACACTTTTCGTTCATTTTTGTGCAAACTATATACATATTCGTACTAGTATATATAATATGATATGATATATATTATATGATATAATATATAATATATAATATATATTATAATATAATATGCTATATATTATAATATAATATACTATATATTGCATATAATATATACTATATGTTATGATAACATATTATACTACAGTATATTATAGTATATACTATATGTTTTACTAATTTGACTTCGATTGTACTAATTTGACTTCAATTAAACTAATCCAACTTCAATTGGACTAATTCGACTTCAATTGTACTTATTCGACTTCTATTGTACTAATTTAACTTCAATTGTACTAATTCGAGTTCAATTGTACTAATTTGACTTTAATTGTACTAATTCGAGTTCAATTATACTAATTTGACTTTAATTGTATTAATTCGAGTTCAATTGTACTAATTCGAGTTCAATTGTACTAATTTGACTTTAATTGTATTAATTCGAGTTCAATTGTACTAATTTGACTTTAATTGTACTAATTCGAGTTCATTTGTACTAATCCGAGTTTAATTGTACTAATTTGAGTTCAATTGTACTAATTTGACTTCAATTATATAATTCGACTTCGATTGTACTAATTTGACTTCAGTTGTACTAATTCGACTTCTATTAGATTAATTCGACTTCAATTGGACTAATTTGACTTCAATTGTACTTATTCGACTTCAATTGTACTAATATGACTTCGATTGTACTAATTGGATTTCAATTGTACTAATTTGAGTTCAATTGTATTATTTCGAAGCCCTAATTTTACTTTAATTGTACTAATTCAAGTTCAATTGTACTAATTCGAGTTCAATTGTACTAATTTGAGTTCAGTTGTACTAATTTGACTTCAATTGTACTAATTCGACTTCGATTGTACTAATTTGACTTCGATTGTACTAATTTGAGTTCAACTAGACTATTCGACTTCAATTGGACTAATTCCACTTCAGTTGAAATTCTTCGACTTCAATTGTACTAATATGACTTCGATTGTACTAATTTGAGTTCAATTGTACTAATTTGAGTTCAATTGTACTAATTCGAGTTCAATTGTACTAATTTGACTTTAATTGTACTAATTTGAGTTCAATTATACTAATTTGACTTTAATTGTACTAATTCGAGTTCAATTGTACTAATCCGAGTTCAATTATTTTTTTTTTGTTTTTAAAAACGTATTCTTAGAATACGTTTTACAATCAATTAAATGTAAAACGTTGAGAATACGTTTCAGATTTAATTAATTGTAAAACGTATTCCAAGAATACGTTTTAAATTGGAAAAAAAACTTGGTGATTTTCACACGACTCGAATGCACCTGTTTTTGCTGTTATTCGTCCTGATTCCATTTTCAAAACAACAAACTCAATCAAAATGACACTAACAAATAAAATACAATAACTATTCAATTTTTAATTAATCAACATACACGAAAATTAATCAGCCAATCCACACATTATATAAATCATCCAATTACAAAATATTCATCTAAACAATCATCACGGAGTCTAGTTCGATCGGTGGGAGGATGCGAATACGGGCAATGGTCTGCGAAATGTTCGGGATCACCACATCTACTGCATTGATCCCGGCCACTTCTGCGGCGCGCCCGACGTTTCATTTGCATTTTAAAGCGTCTCGTTTGGGCGCGACCGTGTCCAGGCTTCGAGATGATCCTTTTCCAATGCGGAATCAAATTCCATCCCACCTGCGGCCACGTATCTGGATTTTCAATTGGAGCAAAATTCCAATTAGAAAATTGAGCAACCCAGTTCTCCGTACAAAAGTGGGAATCATACAACAACTTCGGATCATTAGCCCGGTAACGACACACGGTTTCTGTGCATGGTTTCCGATATGTGTGCCACTTCTGACATGTACAACGCTGCTGCTGATAATAAACCGTAAACTTGTTTTCCACGATGATTTATATTTATAAATAAAAAAAAAACTCATTTCAATGGAAAAAAAAATAATAAAAAATACATACTTGTTTTGCCCTCTTCCATTGGCGCGTAGACCGGTTGTCACCTTGTACTGGGATCCGTCAGCGTTCGCACATCGCACCTCGTGAGTCGCCCCTGTCCTCTCCAACACCAGAAAGGCGGCATAGAGGTCGGTAGGAATGAGACTCCTGCAGCTACTGGACTTTTTTTGTTCTTTTTCGAACAAATCCAGAGTCTTGTCTATTGTGGCCTATACCAACGCTCTGCAGGGTAGGAACCAAACACCTTTGAGGATGTTATTGTAATTCTCTGACATATTGGTTGTCAGAGTGCCCCATCGACGTCTGTTATCTCTGTACAGGGTCCACTTTTCCAAAGGAATTTGGAAAAGGTAATCGTATGCTTCCGGGTGACATTCCTGAAGCTGCTGTCGAATCTGATCAAATTTGCGGCGAGAACACACTGAACCCAACATGCAGCACAAAACCCAGACTTTCTTACTCCGATACCTTGAAACCACGTTGCTCCGAATGTGTCGAAGGCATATCCGACAAAATGCAAGGGGTTCGTGCCAAGTCTTCAGTAAATCAACGGCACTCAATATGTCATTGTCCCTGTCGGAAAGAAGATATATCTTCCTGTCGGAGACGACATGATTGCGCATATGTGTTAGGAAAAAGGACCAGCTAGCCGTGCTTTCTTCGTCTACAATCGCATACGCGACTGGCAATAGACGCTTATTCGCGGTCTGTGCTATGGCAACAAGCAGCTTCCGGATGTGTCGAAGGCATATCCGATAAAATGCAAGGGGTTCGTGCCAAGTCTCCAGTAAATCAACGGCACTCAATATGCCGTTGTCCCTGTCGGAAAGAAGACATATCTTCCTGTCGGAGACGACATGATTGCGCATATGTGTTAGGAAAAAGGACCAGCTAGCCGTGCTTTCTTCGTCCACAATCGCATACGCGACTGGCAATAGACGCTTATTCACGGTCTGTGCTATGGCAACAAGCAGCTTCCCCTTGTACGAACCTGCTCAGTTGGACATATGTTTTTTTAATCAGACACTATTGTAAGTTAGAAAATAAAAAATAAATTTGCAATTAACAAGTAGCTTCCACTTGTACGAACCTCGCAGGTGCGTGCCGTCGATGCTAATTATCGGCGGGCAAAGATGGAAGGTTCGAATGGCAGGCCCGAATTCCCAGAAGACAAATTTGAATTCTCCGTCACGAGAATGACGAGCCATTTCTGCATCCTGCCATTCCCACTCAACGACTGTGCCAAGATTTCCCCTTTGAAGGGCGGCAAAAAACCTGGAAATTATACAAAGGTAACCATAAATAAATAAATAAATATAGTTACAAACAACACGTAAATATATTTATAATTAATTTTTGCTTACTGGGGGAGTTGTGCGAAGTTCGACTCCCACGTGCCATACAGACGATCGATGGCTTTTTTTCTCCCATGTCACGCCTTCTTGTAGCTCACGTCGACGCTCCAGGTGCTTTTTATGTCGGCCTGGACCAATTCCACCCTATACGTCACCTTCTTCTGAATCTTAGCCAACAGAAGATTTGAGATCATGGTGGCCGTCACATTCTTGCGGTCATTTCTCTCGACCACCTGCATGCAAGTGTGGTTGTCGGTCCATTCAGTTACCTCCCACATGTCGTGCACCCGTGGATTAAGACTCACCCGAGCCTTCCACATACATGGTACAACTTCAGCTGATCTGCACACAACTTTGAACGTCTTCTTGTTGGAATATTTTGTCCGGACCGCCCTAAGATTCTCAACATTCCAGGCCATAACACCAGTCTAGGCTTCTTCCTTGGTACGAAAAACTGTACCCAAACGGACAGTCTCGACATGCCCATCCCAGAGTGGCAAGGCATACTCGTCTCTGTCTACACATGACAAGTCCCACTCAGCCATCTCGCGATATACGTGGAGGCCTTCATTTAGAAAGGGGTGTTCTTCAATGAATTCTTGTTCGCTCTCTTCATTAATTGATCTGTCTGATTCGGTTTCTGAGGACTCATCAGTGAAATCGTCTTCACCGGGACTGAAATCTTCATCTCCAACAATTTCTTCCTCAATGTCCGGTCCTCTCATGGTAAAGCTCGTCCCTTCGCGAAATTACTCGTCCCTTCACCAAAATTACCGGCATGCGTACTCCACGTACCCTCACTACCAAACACTCCCCCGTAAGCATATGATGGCGTAGGATCCTCAACATGTGTAACCTGTGTGTTTGCTTCCAACACAGTATACAAAAACACAAAGGACATACGAGGACAGTAGTAAATCCACGAAAGAGAATTATCATTATTTAGTCTTGCGAGAATAAACGAACCATCCGGTTGTTTGACCATCAAAGTAATATCCGAAATTGTCTAACTATCACGAAATCCACCATTTTCGTAAATCATATCTAGCAATTGTTCATATGATATTATTCCATTAATAACAAATGAACAATCCGGACTAGCCAAATAATTTGAAAAATTTCCTAACTCACTCTGAGGAATTTTCCAGTACACATTAACAATGTAGGGAGCGATATACGCCATTTATAACCTGTTGCACAAAAAAAAAATTATATTTTACAAATTACAACAACACATAATGTCTAAAATTTAAAACACATTTTATTACTCCAACCAAAAAAAAATATATAAAAAAATATTACCAATCAAATAATCCTCCAAAACCCTAATACCCTTATCGAACAATAACATAAAATTTATTTATAATTCGGATAAATTGAAAACTCTAATTCTAACCCTAACTTCTAAAAACCCTAACCCCAACAACAACCAAACAATACAAAATTAATAATTTACACACAAAATTCCAATCTCCAATTTAACATACATACATAATCGATAATCAATTAGCAATTTACAATCTTCAAACACCACCACATTCAAACATATTATAACAAATCTCAATCTCCATACAACTCCAAACATTGTAAAAAGTAAAGACAAGCCAATATACCTCGTGCAGATGAATTAACCGGAATGGAGGCTCGTGTCGTTGTTGTCGGTTCACGCGGAGGTGAGAATTGGATCGAGTTTTATTTTTTTTTTATTTTTTTTTCCGATTGTTTTCGCTTGCGTCTTTCTGCTTCTGTGCTCTCTGCTCGTGGAAATGAAATGGAGAGGAAGAGATTTTTTTTTATATTTAATTCAAAAAACGTATTCTGAGAATATGTTTACCGACAATTTAACTGTAAAACGTATTCTTTAAATACGTTTTATAATATTTTTTTTAAAATAATAAAAATAGAAAAATACAAATCGTATTTTTAAAAATGTGTTTCTAGGTTTTTAAAAAAGTATTTGTATAATACATTTTATATTTATTATTTTTTTAATATTCGAATATTAAAGGATTTTGTGTTTTTTTTAATTTAAAAAAAATAGTAAAAATGTATTCCCGGAATACGTTTTTCTAAATAATGTTTTTTTAGAAAAACGTATTCCTAGAATACATGCGTTTGATTTTTGTCCACACATTTTTTTTTTTTTTAATTTTGTCTACTTATTTTTTTTTTAAATTAAATAACCCATTCCTTATGTATTGACTAACAGTAATGGGTCCCATGAATTAATAGTTTGAGTCCTTTAAGCTTCAGTAGACAATATTTAACTAGTACGTACCCCGTGCGATGCACGAGAGATAGATATTAAATGAGTTATTTTCACATCATTATCCGTTTAAGTCTAAAAAGTAATAAGGTTATTATCTATTTCTTACATATTTTATCAACGTTAAGTCTAAAGAACAATAGGGTTGTTGTAAAGCCCCACTTTTATTTACCGAAAATCAGAATAAATTTTTTAATTTTATTTCAAAAACAATATTTAAGGCGCTACTAATTTTCAAAACAATAATCAATGCTCAACATTTTCTCAATACTCGACAATTATCAATACTCATAATCAATATGAAAATCCCAATAATCAATCATAATCCAATAATAATCCTAGGGAAATAATTCCTATCAATAATTCAATACTCCAATACTAGAAAAACAAAAATCAATAATAATGCAATAATATCCAAGTTCAGTTTAAAGCGGAAGCATTTATTCAAATTAAAGACCACCACTCGCATCCCTTTCGCCGTGCCGCATAAACTAACCTGCATCCATGAAGAGTAGGTGGGGATGAGCACAATAGGAAAGTCGAGGTGCTCACCGCTATGCAATAATCAATTAATCATGAAAACAATTTAAGTATGGTCGCAGCATGTATACCAATCAATAACCGTTCCATCTCCTATTAATAATCAATAATGGTCTCATGTGTACACCTATAATAGACTACTGCCGAGCTATAGACCGAACGCCTTCCTCGAAGGCCTTACAATGAGTGCCCGGCCAGCAGGAGCAATAATCCACCCCGAATGCCAAAACTCACGTCTTCGCCTTACATACGAGGATCACCAGCCAAGGCTCACGCCCCGACTGCCAAAAATAATAAAGGAGACTACCCAAAGGTATGTTCTATAACTACGGGGATAACCGTTCGAGGGCCAATATAGATCACATCGAAGGCTACATGGTTCACATGCATACTTTGATCATACAACAACAAAAACAATTAATTAAGGCTTAGCAAATTTTACAATTACAACCCACCTGGAAGGGTAAGGGATAAGCACACTGAAAAAGCAGGAAAGTAGGTCGAGGGCTCGACTTCTCAAACACCTACAATTAAGCGAGATAATATATTAACAATCTATCTCACTACTCGCATTTAACATAAAATTCATACTTAATAAAAATTAAGACTTAAGGGTTTTGAAAAGATTTTTTGTGGACTTGGAACTCTCTCATTTTTGCAAAATATGTCTCGAAAAATTAATTTGGATTCTCGGGACTTAAAGATATTTTTCCCAAATTTTCTAAGTTGAAAATAATTTTTAATATTAGGTTCGGGACGAAAATAGGTTTTCGGGAGACAAAACTGGTCAAAATGTCAAACTGGGCCGCTGGAAAGAAAACTGCTTGCGACTTGGGCTTGGAGTGCACCGAAATTGGGCCACAAAGGGCTGGCCAACACCCATTTAATCTGAAAGCACGCGGGCCCCCATTGGGCCGGGGCGCGAGCCTGAAGCCGAGAGTGGTGCCGGGCCGCGCGAGCTGTATCGGGCCGAGACGCGGGCTGGGTTATCTGGGCTGGAAAAATGGAAAAAGAAGAGAGTCTAACTCATGGACAGGTTTCGAACCCCTGACCTCACATTACGGGAGCAAAAGTAGCGCGTCACAGCACTACACGCCAATTTGCAATATTTAAGGAAAAATTTTGAGCTAAATTTTAAACAAGGCCTGCGAATATGAAAGGCCGACCAGCAGATTGAACAGAACTTCAGGGTACAGGTTTCAACAGCGAAATTTCACAAAAATTTTCCAAACTAAAATAACTTTTCCAGAGTTTGAAAACCTAAAAAAAATGGGGTTTGCTCGGAATAGGAAACGACACCTAATGGTTCGTAAACAACCAAACGACATAACGACTACGACACGGCTCCAAACAATAAAACAAAACTCTGAAATTAAAAGAATTTGCCACAGCAACAGTTTCAAGAAATTGTAAAATTTCTTTTTGACAAATCATATACATTCAGAGTTTCGAAATGTTAGAAGAACTGGGTTCGAGCAACACGTAACCGGCCTGAACAAAATACATACACGAATGATGAATATAACTACCCGGAAGAATTTAACAAGACTCCAAATACGATCAATTTAATCACAGTAATATTGTTAGGTACTTCACAACAAGGGAGTTCCTAAATCCACGACAAATTCACAATCATAATCCGACGAACACAACGATTATGCGAGTCGATAACCAACAAATAAACCAGCACGATATAATCAACGGGTTATCAAAAACACGCAGGAATAGCCGAAGTAGGTTCGAAATAAATTACCCGTCTTCGGGAATCTACGAGTTATCGAAAAACGGTCGGGGCAAAACGGGACCGAATGGACGAACAGTAGCTCGGAACATGAAGGCTGCTGCTCGCGGACGACTCTACCCACAACGGATAGCTTACTGTGATGAAGGTTGACGGCGTGGTGGTCTTCGACTGCTCGAAAAAGCACGATGGTAACCGGACTGAAGTTCTGCTCGGAAATTGACGGTACGGCTGCGATCGCCGGAAAAAGGAAAGATGGGAGTGACTGACCGAGGCTGCAACAAACGACGCGTCTACTCTTCTGGAATAACGCCGGCAACAGAGCTATCGCCAGAAACAATGGAGGTCCGCCGAAATTTGTAGGTTCTCGAGAGAGAGATAGGTGGAAGGGATGATTAACAACTATGGATGAGTATTCACCTCGGTGGAGATATAAGGGATGAGGGAGCGATGATCGTGCGATGAGGATCTCATGAAAATCGCAAAGGTGGGAGGTATGTTGGAGAACGGTTCAAAGGGTTCGAATGTGCCGAAATTTTATCTGCTCAATTTGCACGTGTGGATTAAAGGGAAAAAGAGTTGCTGGTTTAATTCTTCTTGGGCCAAGCTTAATTAAAAGAAGTGGGCCAAAGGCATTACTCAAGTTGGGCCAACATAATAATATCATTTGGGCTGAAAATAAAATTCTAAAATTGGGTTGGAATGAAGATAATGCGACAACAAGAATTTCCGAGCGATGCAATTGACGACGAATAACAAATAAAACTAAACAGGATAATATTTATATATATACCATACACAATAATTATTTAATAATAATAATCTTGTAAACAATTAATGACAATTAGACAAATAATAAAAATAATAATAATAACAATAAATTATAAATAATAATAATAATAAAAACAACTAATAATAGAGATAATCAATAATTACTCCCAAATAATCTACAATAAAACGGGGTATTACAGTCTATCCACCTTACAAAGAATTCCATCCTCGAAATTCAAAAAGAAACTAGAAAGCAATAAAAATACAAAGGGAAATCAGAACTCAAAGTTCGGATATTGCCTCCGAAGCTCGGCCTCCTTCTCCCAAGTCGCCTCTGATTCCTCATGTCGGCTCCAAATCACCTTCACCAAGCTCACTACCCGGTTCCTCAATTGATGGACCTTCTGGTCCAATATGGCTACCGGTACCTCCTCGTAGGTAAGGTCTCGCTCGACCTGCAGTTCGCCAAAGTCCACCACGTGAGTGGGATCATGCACGTATCTCCGCAACATAGAGACGTGAAACACGTCATGCACTCCCGACAAACTAGGTGGTAAAGCCAGCCGATAAGCTAGGTTCCCGACTCGGGCAAGGATCTCGAATGGCCAAATATAACGCAGTTTAAGCTTCCCCTTTTTCCTGAAGCGAATCACACCCTTCATGGGCGAGACCTTCAGGAAGACGTGATCTCTGACGGCATACTCGTGCTCATCCCTCTTCCGGTCGACATACACTTTCTGCCTCTCTTGGGCTGACCAGATATGTTTCCGGATAGCCTCAACTGTCTCCGCAGCTCTAAGAATGAACTCCGGACCCACGATCTTCCTCTCCCCGACCTCATCCTAGTATAAGGGTGTTCGGACCTTACATTCATACAAAGGCTCAAATGCGACCATCTTGATCGTGGAGTGGTAGCTATTGTTGTAAGTCAGCTCGACCAAAGGCAAGGCACTCTCCCAGGTTAGGCTACGGTCTAAGACCACAACTCTCAATATGTCCTCCAAGTACTGGATTGTCCGCTCCGACGGGCCATCTGTCTGAGGATGAAAAGTTGTACTGAACTCCAGCCTCGTCCCCATGGCTCGGTGCAGGGTCTTCCAGAACTGCCAAGTGAACTTTACGTCTCGATTAGACACGATCTCTACAGAAACTCCATGAAGCTTGAAAATATCATCCACGAACAACTCGGCATACTGACTAGCCTTCATAGTCGTCCGAACTGGCAGAAAGTGGGCAGACTTCGTAAGGCGATCCACAATCACCCAAATAGAATCATGCCCGGTTCTCAACCTCGGCAATCCCACCAAGAAATCCATGGTGATGCACTCCCACTTCCACAAGGGAACCTCAAGTGGCTGCAACTTCCCTCTCGGTTTCTGGTGCTCAGCCTTCACTTGCTGACACACCAGACACCCATTCACGTACCTCGCCACTTGCCTCTTCATACCTTGCCACCAAAACGACTTTCTCAAGTCCTGATACATCTTTGAGCTACCAGGATGGATGGTGTACGGGGCATTATGGGCCTCTCTCAAAATCTCCTTTCACAGTTCCCACACCTTCGAAACACATAGTCTACCTTCAAAGACTAATGCTCCATCAGATGCGACTGTGAAGCCTCCAACTCTACCGACTTCCGACAACTCCTTTATCCGGCAAAGAAAACGATCATTCGGTTGCTCGGCGACCATCCTCTCACGAAGAGTCGGTCCCACAACCAAAGAGGTCAACATACCCCCGACTGTCAAAGTCGATCCACTGCATCTAGCTGTAGCCGCTCGAACTCTCGAACCAGAACATCCTGCTCGTTAAAAAGACAGGACAATTGGCCATTCCTCCGACTAAGGGCATCGGCTACCATGTTAGTTTTCCCAGGATGGTAGCTAATCCTCTAATCGTAGTCCTTGACCAGTTCCATGTTGGTGTTATATACTTAAGCTTTGCTTTAGTGGATATTTCACTTGTTATTCCTTGATGAATGAGAATTATGTTTGATTAAATAAGTTCCACGTTCTGTTGTTTTGCATGTAGATAAGTGGGTTGTCATCGGGCGAACCGAAGATCACTATATCAGTTACTTGCGAAACAAGAATCATTGG
>CACSLK010000984.1:6472919-6487089 GCA_902706635.1 Striga hermonthica
CATCTTCGAAGCATCACTATAGATGGTGAACTCCAAAGTAGGGTCGGGAATGGATAAAACGGGCGCGCTAGTGAGTCTCCTCTTCAACTCCTGGAAACTCTCCTCACACCTAGGACTCCAATTGAACCTCACAGCCTTCTTCGTAAGGTTGGTAAGTGGTTGGGCTATCTTCGAGAAGCCCTCGATAAACCTCCGGTAGTATCCTGCTAACCCCAGGAAACTACGAACATCAGCGGCCCTTTTTGGCGTATCCCATTTGTTCACTGCCTCGATCTTGCTGGGATCCACCTCAACGCCTCTCGCTGTCATAATGTGGCCAAGAAATGCCACACGATCTAGCCAAAACTCACACTTCAAGAACTTAGCATACAGCTTCTCGCGGCGAAGGGTCTCCAACAAGATCCTTAGATGCTTCTTGTGCTGGTCGACGTCTCGGGAATAAACTAGGATGTCGTCGATGCACACGATAACAAACTGGTCCAGGAAAGGATGAAAGACCCTATTCATAAGGTCCATAAACACGGCCAGGGCATTGCTGAGTCCGAATGGCATGACTACGAACTCATAGTGGCCATAACGGGTACGGAAGGCAGTCTTAAAAATATCCAACTCTTGGATCTTCAGCTGATGATAGCCAGAACGCAAGTCGATCTTCGAGAAGACGCTGGCTCCCCTTAGCTGGTTGAAAAGATTCTCAATGCGAGGAAGGGGGTACTTGTTCTTGAATATAAGGGTATTCAACTCCCGATAGTCAATGCACATGTGCATCGATCCGTCTTTCTTCTTCACGAATAGGACGGGCGCTCCCCACGGTGAAACACTCGGCCGAATAAAACTGAGCTTGAGCAACTCCTGGATTTGGGCCTTGAGCTCTTGAAGCTCCTTCGGCGCCATACGATAAGGGGCTTTAGAAACAGGGTCGACTCTTGGTACTAGATCAATGGTAAACTCCACTTGGCGGTCAGGCAGTCCTCTAGGCAATTCATCGGGGAAAACATCGAGGTACTCACAAACGATAGAAACTCTCTTCGGGGACCTCTCAGAGTTGTCCTCGGATACCATAGATACTAGATAACCTTGACAGCTACCCTGGGAAAGGCTCTTCCTAGCTTGCATAGAAGAGATGACTCGAGGCACAGTCCGCGGCTTCATCCCATAGAAAATAACAGGCTGATCAGAATCAGAGAAGAGAGTGACTTCGCGCTCCTGGCACCAAATGTCGGCTCGATAGATAGTGAGCCAGTCCATGCCCAAGATCACATCGAAGTCTCGCATTTCAATAACATAGCTGTCGGCCTCCAGAACATGCCCACCAATACTAACCTGAAGACCAGGGACCATAAAATCAGAGATAATAATTTTTCCCGAGGCCAGGCTAACCTCGAGAGGATCACAGTTGCACACATTATCAATAGACAGGGCCTCCAAGCATTGAGAAGATATAAAGGAATGAGTAGCTCCAGTGTCACATAACGCAAAGATAAGCACATTAATAAAAGAAGTCTAGAGTTCAACACTAGAGTTCGCATTTAAAGGTGGATTAGCCCTAATCTCGATTTCATTTCAATAATCAAAAATCAACCAATATAAATATTTCAAAGTTATTCAGGTACTCATACCTGAGCTGGCGCGGCACGACGAGAGCGAGTGGTTTTAACATGAATTCGAAACACATAATCACATAATCAACTTTTTCTACTTAAACCAGTCTAAAGAAACGCAAACTGGCTTTGATACCAAACTGTAACGCCCCACTTTTATTTACCAAAAATCAGAATAAATTTGTCAATTTTATTTCAAAAACAATATTTGAGGCGCTACTCATTTCAAAACAATAATCAATGCTCAACATTTTCTCAATACTCGACAATTATCAATACTCATAATCAATATGAAAATCCCAATAATCAATCATAATCCAATAATAATCCTAGGGAAATAATCCCTATCAATAATCCAATACTCCAATAGTAGAAAAACAATAATCAATAATAATGCAATAATATCCAAGTTCAGTTCAAAGCGAAATCATTTATTCAAATTAAAGACCACCACTCGCATCCCTTCTGTCGTGCTACATAAACTCATGCATCCATGAAGATCATATGGAGATGAGCACAATAGGAAAGTCGAGGTGCTCACCGCTATGCAATAATTAATCTCAATAATCATGAAAACAATTTAAGTGTGGTCGCAGTATGTATTCGAATCAATAACCGTCCCATCTCCTATCAATAATCAATAATGGTCTCATGTGCACACCTATAACAATAGACTACTGCCGAGCTATATACCGAACGCCTTCCTCGAAGGCCTTACAACGAGTGCCCAACCAGCAGGAGCAATAATCCACCCCGAATGCCAAAACTCACGCCTTGGCCTTACATACGAGGATCACCAGCCAAGGCTCACGCCCCGACTGCTAACAATAATAAAGGAGACTACCCGAAGGTATGTTCTATAGCTACGGGGATAACCGTTCGACGGCCAATATAGCTAACATCGAAGGCTACATGGTTCACATGCATACTTTGATCATACAACAGAAACAATTAATTAAGGCATAGCAAATTTTACAATTGCAACCCACCTGGAAGGGTAAGTAGGTCGAGGGCTCGACTCCTCAAACACTTACAATTAAGCGAGATAATATATTAATAATCTGTCTCACTACTCGTATTTAACATAAAATCCATACTTAATAAAAATTAAGACTTAAAGGTTTTGAAAAGATTTTTCGTGGACTTGGAACACTCTCATTTTTGCAAAATATGACTCGAAAAATTAATTTGGAGTCTTGGATTTAAAAATATTTTTCCCAAATTTTTCTCAGTTGAAAATAATTTTTAATATTAGGTTCGGGATGAAAATAGGTTTCCAGGACACAAAACTGGTCAAAAAGTCACACTTGGCCCCTGGAAAGAAAACTGTTTGCGACTTGGGCTTGGAGTGCACCGAAATTGGGCCACAAAGGGCTGGCCCAACACCCATTTAATCTGAAAGCACGCGGGCCCCACTGGGCGTGGGGGGCGGGCCTGAAGCTGAGAGTGGTGTTGGGCCGCGCAGGCTGTATCGGGCCCAGACGCGGGCTGGGTTATCTGGGCTGGAAAAATGGAAAAAGAAGAAAGTGGCTAACTCATGGACAAGTTTCGAACCCCTGACCTCACATACGGGAGCAAGAGTAGCGCGCCACAGCACTACACGCCAATTTGGAATATTTAAGGAAAACTTTTGAACTAAATTTTAAACAAGGCCTACAAATATGAAAGGCCGACTCACGGATTGAACAAAACTTCAGGCTACAGGTTTCAACAGTGAAATTTCACAAAAATTTTCCAAAATAAAATAACTTTTCCAGAGTTCGAAAATCTAACGAAAATGGGGTTTGCTCGGAATATGAAACGACACCTAACGGTTTGTAAACAACCAAACGACATAACGACTATGACACGGCTCCAAGCAATAAAACGGGACACTGAAATTAAACGAATTTGCCACGACAACAGTTTCAAGACATTGTAAAATTTCTTTTTGACAAATCATATACATTCAGAGTTTGGAAATGTTAGAAGAACTGGGTTCGAGCGACACGTAACCGGCCTGAACGAAATACATACACAAATGATGAATATAACTACCCGGAAGAATTTAACGAGACTCCGAATACGATCAATTTAATCACAGTAATACGGTTAGGTACTTCACAACAAGGGAGTTCCAAAAATCCACGACAAATTCACAATCATAATCTGACGAACACAACGATTATGCGAGTCGATAACCAACAAATAAACCAGCACGATATAATCAATGGGTTATAAAAAATACGCAGGAATAGCCGAAGTAGGTTCGAAATAAATTACCCGTCTTCGGGAATCTATGAGTTATCGGAAAACGGTCGGGGCGAAACGGGACCGGATGGACGAACAGTAGCTCGGAACTTGAAGACAGCTGCTCGCGGACGACTCGATTGCTCGGAAAATCACGACGGTAACCGGACTGAAGTTCTGCTCGGAAATTGACGGTGCGGCTACGATACCCGAAAAAAAGGAAAGATGGGAGTGACTGACCGAGGCTGCAATGGAAGGAGCTACTACTCTTCTGGAATAACGTCGGCGACAGAGCTATCGCCGGAAACAATGGAGGTCCGCCGAAATTTGTAGGTTCTCGATTTTTTTTTTAAATCAGGCTGCGCGATACGAGAGAGAGATAGGTGGAAGGGATGATTAACAACTATGGCTGAGTATTCTCCTCGGTGGAGATATAAGGGATGAGGAATCGATGATCGTGCGATGAGGATCCCATGAAAATCGCGAAGGTGGGAGGTACGTTGGAGAACGGTTCAAAGGGTTCGAATGTGCCGAAAATTTTATCTGCTCAATTTGCACGTGGGGATTAAAGGGAAAAAGAGTTGCTGGTTTAATTCTTCTTGGGCCAAGCTTAATTAAAAGAAGTGGGCCAAAGGCATTACTCAAGTTGGGCCAACATAATAATATCATTTGGGCTAAAAATAAAATTCTAAAATTTGGTTGGAATGAAGATAATGTGATAACAAGAATTTTCTGAGCGATGCGAATGACGAAGAATAACAAATAAAAATAAATCGGATAATATATATATATATACCACACACAATAATTATTTTATAATAATAATCTTTTAAACAATTAATGACAATTAAACAAATAATAAAATAATAATAATAACCATAAATAATAAATAATAATAATAATAAAAACAACTAATAATAGAGATAATCAATAATTACTCCCAAATAATCCACAATAAAACATGGTATTACAGTTATAAATTTTTATTTTCACAGCCTTGCCCGTTTAAGTCTAAAAAGTAATAGGATTATTATCTATTTTCTACATATTTTATCAACATTAAGTCTAAAAAACAATAGCGTTGTAAATTTTTTTCCACATCTGACAGAGATAGTAAATGAGTCATTATCACAGTCTTGTCCGTTTAAGTCTACAAAGTAATAATTACCCGTACGGCTCCATAATTTATTAAATCCCAAATTATAAATATAAGAAATTAAAGACTAATGAACGATAGAAAGGTCAGTGGTACTAATTTATAAACAATTTTATGCCATAAATGATATTGCTTGACATTCAAATTTCAAATCCATTAATTAATTAATTTATTTAATAAAAAGGGGTAAGAACTTTTATTGGGGCACGTAAACATTTATTTGTTGTAATAGAAATCTTCTGAGAATCTCGTGCCCCTCTACAAACAATGTTGATTACTTTTTCAACCAAACAAGCAAAGTTCTCTTCATTCTTACCATTCAATTTGCTGGCATATCTTATTTTCTTCAAAACACAAATCTGAAACGACGAGTAATTTCTCCCAATTTGCTCGCAGATCGTGAAGAAGAAGGATGAGTCATGGAAGATTGATGTTGCGGCCTTTGATGTTGATATTGGGCGACTTATGTTTGCATACTTACTGTTTAATCATGGAATATTGAAGCAGGAAAAAGGCTCTGAGAGTGATGATGAGTCACCAGGTCGATTGTCGACAACTGATCGGAAGAAATTACTTGTCGATCCAAGATTAGCATCAACGTTGGAGTAGTTGTTATATTGTTGATTGACATTTTGTTTAATGAACACATTGGTTGTCTGGTTGTTTATCATCTAAACAAAAAACCTCGTTTGAATATTTCCAGCTCCCTTTTAAAAACTTGTGATAAATCCTTTTGGGTTTTTTAAAGTTTAACTTTTAGTTTTCCTTTAATTTATCTTGATGAATGGTTTTTATTGATGATCCAAGATACATAGTAGTGTTTGGTCGATGGTTTGTTTTTTATTGTCAATTGGTTGTCTGGTAGTATATCGTATATAAATAAACTTGTTTGAATATTTTCAGCTCCCTATTGATTACTATGTATTCATGTTTAGTAAATCAATAGACATATTTCTGCAAATCATTTCATGATATGCAAATTATATATAAAAAAATTACTAAAAGAAACACCTATATTCACAACATCAAAACGATGACCAGTGACTAAGATAAACATCAAAAAAACCATTATAAAACTTTATTTATTTTTTTTTTGTAATTTAGCCCTCGAATTAATGAGTTTCAGCACATAAACTATATGAATACTTTACACGTACTGTCAATTTGCAGGAATTCTTCAACGACAATTGTGTATTATGAAAATTATTCATTTCCAAACTCACTCAATGGTTTGTGCTTCTTGAATGAATTCTTTGAAAATTGATCCAATTTTACCAAATCGATTC
Source organism: Striga hermonthica (assembly GCA_902706635.1). Taxonomy (NCBI): domain Eukaryota; kingdom Viridiplantae; phylum Streptophyta; class Magnoliopsida; order Lamiales; family Orobanchaceae; genus Striga; species Striga hermonthica. Next base: position 6,479,192 of record CACSLK010000984.1, read on the forward strand.
TGATTTTGGGTTTTATTTTCCATATCTTCAGACTTTTTTTTTGGGTAACCTTTCCTTTTTCTTTTTTCACATCAACTGGGCATCAATTTCACAAGAATTAGTGAATTAACGACCTAATGGAGGATTGATACACATCCATTTTTAATCACAATTTTCATTTTTTGGAAAACATTTCAAAGGAATCACACAGTTATAATAAAAACTATTGTCTCGTATGTGTGGCAATTGGGAAGATATAAGTCGTCAGTGTGTCCATTGGCCTTATCTATTTTCTACCTCTTTTAATCAACGTTAAGTCTAAAAAATAATTGACTTGTAAGCTTTTTTCCAAATCTTTTAACCAACGTTGTCTTTTTAGCCAGAACATTAAATATGAGCATGTTAGGGCTAGGGCTGAGCACGGGTCGGTTCGGTTCGGAGATCCAGAAATCTCCAGAACCGAACTGAAATTCGGAGATTCCAAAAACTGGATCTCCAGAACCGAACCGGTTCTAATGAATCTCCGGACCGAACCGAACCGAACCGAATTTTGGTTCGGTTTGGTTCGGAGATTCGGTTCTAATGCGTCGGTTCGGTACGGATCGGAGATTTTTTTATTTTTTTATTTTTTTTATTTTTTATTTTTTATAAAATCTTCTAATTGCATGTTAGATGGTGCATATCATGGATGAAAGAAAATCATAAACCTATCTTAATTTTAAAAGATATTTCGTCAATTAATAGTAAGAATAGGTGGTTGAAATCTTTTTATTTTATAAAAAAAATGATAATTATCTTTTAGTTGCAAAATATCATAATTTAATTTGAAAGATTTATATGCTAAACGTTTATATGCCAAAGAATTCGTAAGTGATAAGACTACATGAACAATAGTTCATTTAAAGATAGTTACTTGTTAAATAAAAGGATATTTTAGAAATATATTATGTCTAAAAAAATTAATCTCTTCCGGCCAATATCGTAACATTCAGATATAGCACATATAAAGTTTAGTTTCGAAAAGTGAAGATATTTATTTTAATAAATAAAATAATCGATATATACGTTCTTAATCTAATATTATGGTAAAAACATTTTTCAAGTTATTTTTATTTTAGAATATATCACCTTTAAATAAATAATTTTCTCCAAGATTTTTGAAAGATTAAGTCATAAAGGTCGGTTTCCCAAACACTCGGTATTTGAATTTTATTAAGTTATATTTAATAATTTTCTTAATAAACTATTTGACATGTTGGCTATCAAATTTTGTAACAGGAAGAGTATATTAATTTAAATTTCTTTTAAAAAAAAGATCGAAAATGAGATCTTAGATTTAATATTGTCTCATAAGTAGTACAAAAATAAAATAAATATTTTCCCGTTTCTAAATTATGTTACTGTTCAATAGTGGATGTTTTTTCGCAACTCAATTTGAAATATAACTCATGATAGTTTTATGGACATATACATAGAGTATAGATTTTATTTGAATACTATTATTTGACATGTTGGCTATCAAATTTTGTAACAGGAAGAGTAAATTTTTTTAATTTTCTTTTAAAAAAAAGATCGAAAATGAGATCTTAGATTTAATAGTGTCTCATAAGTAGTACCAAAATAAAATAAATATTTTCCCGTTTCTAAATTATGTTACTGTTCAATAGTTGATGTTTTTTCGCAACTCAATTTGAAATATAACTCATGATAGTTTTATGGACATATACATAGAGTATAGATTTTATTTGAATACAATTATGTATAAAGATGAAAAAAATACATATGATACAATATAATATAAATATATATATGGATTTTATGAATTAGAATCGGTTCTTGTTTGGTTCCTCGTTTCGGTACGGTTATTTTCGGTCCAGTTCGGTTCTCGGTACGTATATTTTATGAATCTCCAGAACCATACTGAAAAAATTTTCGGTATGGTTCGTTTCGGAGATAGTCAAACAGTCAACGGATATTTTACGGTTTGGGGTGAATTTGGTTCGGTTTTCGGTACGGTTCGGTAATCTCCGAGACCCGTGCTCAGCCCTAGTTAGGGCTAGTTTGTAAAATAATTAATATATTATCTCACTAAAACATTTATACTAATAAAATCTTAATTTTAGCATATAAATTTATCTCTTGATATAAGAAAAAGTAACAGTTTTACTTATTCCTGTTCACCATTCAATATTTATTTATTATTTTAATTTTATTGTATGATTATATTAGAGCGTATATATAAATAAATTGTATGATTTTTAAAGAAAAAAAATAAGAAAAATAATAAAACTACTATTTATGAGCTGCATTTAATGCTGACCTACTTTTTTGCTACTAATTTTAATAAATAGGATGACTCTTTATATAAGTATACAATATAGATAAGAAAGAAGGAATTAGATAAAAAAATTTGAATCTGCCTTTTTTAGTATAGATAGACTTTACATAGAATTTTTTACTTCACCGATTTTATGGGCTTTTTTTTACTAAATCAATGTTATTATGGAATAAGACAAATAAATAAAGCTTTTTTTATTTTGGTAAAGATTTTACGTATTTTTTTTACTTATCGGATGTTATGTGGTTTTTTTTTCTTAAATCAATTTTATGGGGTATAAGACAAATAAATTAAATAATTAAATAAAATTATGGATAGAAATAGCAATGCATTAATTACGTTGGATTTTCTACCTACTTAATTTGGTAAATATGATACTTTATGGGGTCTTTTGCATAATTCAGGACCTATTTAAAGTTTGATAGTCGATATTGTGTTATATTTTCGGCACTTCAAGATTAATTTAAATGGATTGATTGAAACAAAATGTTACCAAAGTAACCTCTTTTGTGTAGATTGATTCATTTAAATACTAAAGATTATTGTATTTTTGTAATTCATGCGTGTGTTGATTAACCCAAAGGTGAACTGATACATGACCGAATTACAAACATACCTGTGATAATAAATCTGTGACAATTACAAAGGTTTTCATGTGAACAATAATTCTATCCAAAGATAGTTTATTGTTTGACAGAAATTATTGTCAAGATTTTATTATTACAACAAGAGTACCGCTTACAATTAATATTACTATCCTAAGATTTAATATTAATGTTGTGCTTGGTATCTTGCTATGGATTTAAACCATATTTGGTTGAAATGATTAATTATGGATAATAATGTGAGTATCTCTATTTATTATTCTCTTCAAGTTCTTCATCTATGGTATCTACCAACTATCCAGTCCCCACTTTACCTGAGGACAACTTTAAGAACTGGAAAGAATCAATTTTGATTCATTTGGGCTGTATGGATCTAGACTTGGCATTGGGGATAGACCAACCTGCTTCTCTTACGGAGAACAGCACTACTGAGGAAAAATTGTGCTTTGAGAAGTGGGAAAGGTCTAATCGTCTAAGTCTTATGATAATAAAGAAAAAACATTCCAGAAATATTTCTATGGGTTTAAACGATATCTGATGATATCACTTTGGCTAAAGAGTTCCTTGTCGAGATTGAAAAGCGCTTTAACAAAAGCGATAAGGCAGAAATGAGTACTCTTTTAAAGAGTTCATTACCATGAGGTATCTCGACAAAGGAAACATAAGGGAGTACATCCTCAAGATGTCCAATATTGCTTCTAAATGAGGGCACTAAAGTTAGACCTTCCGGAGGACATGCTTGTCCTACTGGTCCTGCTCTTTCTTCCTCCTCAATACGATCAGTTTAAGGTCAGTTACAACTGCCAAAAGGAGAAATGGACTCTTAATGAGCTCATTTCTCACTGTGTTGAGAAAGAAGAAAGAATGAAGAATAATAGGGCTGAGGAGGTACATATGGTTGGTACCTCGAAAGATGCTGGTGGCAATAAAAGAAAGTTTAAGGCCGTTAAGGTTGAGACTGCTAAGGGTCCATCTCCAAAGGGTAAACCGAAGGAGATTTCATGCTTCTTTTACAAGAAATCTGGACATCTAATGAAAGATTGTGCTAAGTACTCCTCCTGGTGCGTGAAGAAAGGTACATTCTTTAATTCGGTTTGTTCTGAAGTTAATTTAGCTTCGGTACCTCGAAACACTTGGTGGTTAGACTCTGGTTCAACTACTAACATCAGTGTTTCAATTCAGGGTTGCCTAAACCACCGAAAACCAACTGATGCTGAAAGACGCATTTATTTTAGAAATGGTGAATCGGTGGATGTGGAAGCTGTGGGCATATTTAAATTATTATTATGTACTGGACATTTTGTGGAATTGAAAGACACTTTTGTTATACCGTCTTTTAGACAGAATTTGGTTTCTGTTTCTTATTTGGACAAATCTGGTTATTATTGTTCATTTGGAAACAATAACGTTGTATTGTCTTTTAATTCTGATGTGTTTGGTTTTGGTACTTTTATGGAAAATGATAATTTATATATGCTCAACACTATAACTTCCTATAACGAAACCCTGAATGTGGAATCAAGAGGTACTAAGAAAATTAAATGAATCAAGTATGCTATGGCATAAACGTTTGGGACATATTTCGAGAAATAGAGTTGAAAGACTCATTAAGGATAGAATTCTTGATTCTATTAATTTCTCGGATTTTGATGTTTGTGTCAATTGTATTAAAGGTAAACAAACCAAATTAAAGAGGATAGGTGCTTATCGAGCTACGGAAGTCTTAGAGTTGATACATACGGATATTTGTGGGCCTTTTCTACACCTTCGTGGAATGGTCAACAATACTTTGTATCATTAATAGACGATTATTCTCAATATGGTTATCTATACCTCATAAAAGAAAAATCTGAGGCCTTGGACATGTTGAAAGCATTTAAGGCTGAAGTTGAAAATTAACTCAGCAAACGCATTAAGATCGTTAGATCTGACCGTGGAGGTGAATATTACGGCAGAAATGATGGATCTGTGAACAGTGTCCAGGCCCATTTGCTGACTTACTTAAGGAGTGTGGAATTTTTTCCTCAGTACACTATGCCAGGTTCGCCGGCATGAATAGTGTTGCTGAGAGACGAAATCACACATTAAAGGATATGGTTCGAAGTATGATTTGTCAATCTACTTTACCACGATCCTTATGGGGGGAAGCACTAAAGACTGCAGTCTACATCCTAAATCGAGTACTAACTAAGGCGACTGCTAAAACACCCTATGAACTTTGGACTGGGCGTAAGCCTAGCTTACGACATTTTAGGGTATGGGGTTGTCCAGCTGAGGCGAGACCTTATAGGCCAAATGAACCAAAGCTAGATCCTCGTACGGTAAGCTGTCATTTTATTGGTTACTCGGAAACAGTCGAAGGGGTATAAATTTTATGATCCCACATCAAGAAATATTTTTGAGATGGGCACTGCCACGTTCTTTGAGGATGTTGAGTTTGGGGGGAGAAATACAGTTTCAGACTTTACTTTTGAGGATCAAGAAATCACCAAAGTGGTTGACACGATCACTCAAGAGGAAATAGTCATTCTAGCTCCCATATAGTTTCAAGATACAATTGAGGAGCCTGTTCATTTTGAACCTGAACCTCAACATGTACCTATAGAACAAACTCAACAAACTCAAGAACATACAGTTCAAGAGCCAACGTGTTTCTCCCATTTTTGTGTCTTTTTAGTCATTATTTTTACAATTCTTTTTCCCCCTATTGAGTCGTTTAGGTAGTTTTCGGATCTTTTGGTCATTTATTATGTGTTTTGCGTTCATTTGAGTGTGTTTTGCGTTCATTTGAGTGTTGCGGTGTTTTTCGTTTGTTTTCCGGTCTTTTTCTATTCTCTTTTTGTTTTTGGTGTGTAGGTCGGGAGCTTTGGGCAAATTTTCTCTTCGTTAAAAATTAGTTTCAAGAGCATAATTGAATAGAGGAGCTCGTTGGGAACGCACAGGAAAAAGCGGAATTGAATTCCGATACCAGACGAGCCTGAACGAGCCCAAACCGTGAGTTCGTGCAAAGCTGCCAGGGCCTTAGCGCCACTATTGCCTTAGCAGCGCTAAGGCCATTGGGGATAGCGGCACTTTGGCAACTAAGCGGGACAGAGCTCAACAGCTAAGAAGGCTTAGCGCCGCTAACCCCTTAGCTGCGCTAAGGTCTGTGTTGTAATAGACGCGATTTCTGCGGATTTTCGAATTGGAAGCTTAATAGATCGAACCCAAGACCCCCTAACAAAGTTTTTCTGGATTTCTTCTTCACCATAGACGATAGAAGAAGAAGGTGCTCGATGGGGGAAGAACCCTAGCTCCAAAAATCGACTCCTCCCTCCATTGTTCTTCCTCCTTCTTCTTCTCTTTTTCTCTTCTCCTCTTCTCTTCACCCTTCTTTTCCATTTTTCTTCTTCTTCTTCTTCTTCTTCTTCTTCTTCTTCTTCTTCTTAGTTAGGGATTACGCTTGTAACTCGAATTCGACTTTGGACCTTGGATTGATTGTAAGCTTTTCTCTCTTGTTTAGTTCATGAATAATGATTAAAATTGGAGAATTGATTTATTGTGTTGAATTCAATATGCATAGCTAATTCGTATCGCTGGGGATAGGGGAATAATTATTCTTGTTTGAATTGTATCTCTCGGGCTTGAATCGTTCATACCTGTGTGAGTTGATTTAATTCAGAATTGATGAAATTGTGCTTGATAGTTCGATATAATCGAAGGGTGACACTTTGATCTTGTGATTGGTAATGATTAGATATTGAATTGTTGAGCTTGGTTCTGTTGATTCTATATGACTAGTTGATTAATCACCTTCTAGTTAAATTAGCGACTTTTTGAACCGAAAGGGGAGATGTTTTTATTCTTAGGCTCACATGAGGTAGATGATTTTGTAATTGAATAATATATGGTTTTGGACTGAAATACATGCTTGTCGGTGTCTTGTCCCTTGTTACGCAAAGTTATTGGGATTGGATAATTGACATGTATTGTATGCTCGAGCTTGTTCGCCTATGTTCAATCCCTTGTTACGAAGAGTTATTGGGAGCGAACCGCTAGATGTCTAAGCGAGAGTGTCAATCTCGAACCGAACGATTAATTTTTCGGGTTTGCTAGAACTTGAATTAATTAATTATCCCTGACTCCCTAGCTTCTCCATCTTTGTTTCGTCTGTATTTGTAGGTAGATTATTATCTTTATTTTATTTCTTAGTTAATAATTCAACCAAACTGCTATCTGATTAGAGTGTTTAGGATTTATTTTCTTTTTATGCGTAATCAATATCAAAGCTAAATTCTGAACCGCCTTCCTCGTGAGATCGACCCGGGGGACGAATCTTTTGATTCGGTACTCGGTAAAAAGAATAATTTGTGCTACAACAAATTTGGCGCCTAATACAAGTCTCGCACCCTGCCCGGCTGGAATTCGCCTTGAGCTTGCTCTCCTTGCCGGTTGAACGCGGAACCTGCACGAAACTCCCACACCGGAGGTGTTTTCCGGTGAAGAGCCTCCAACGCTCAAGTCAGATCTTGAGAGATGATATCAGTGTATAGAGAAATGTAAGAGTATGTAAGATCGTACCGTAAATGAGGATTTTCGCCCTTATTTATAAGGGCGAGTTACCTGAGTTGCACGCGCGAGCCGGGTGCGTTCGACCAACTGTCTTCTGCTCGTTCGTACGATCGCGCGCCCCCACTATCCTCAGTGTCAGAAAACGCGTCACCTTTGTCAGAGAATATCAGAGTTGGTTACGGCTGTTGACCACTCATAGTGCGCCGCGTGTCCTCTTCCATATGTGCTGGAGATTCCTTTATGTGCTCCGATACTCGACCAGTTTTGTGTGTCTGTGTCTCCTCGATCATCCTCCCTCGACCATATCCTCGGATGACTCATATCTGTCGACCACTTCTGATTTCCTTAATTGTCGCTATCTGCTCGATGTTCTAATGGCCGGTGTATGGTCCTACTCAACCATGCCATTCGACCTTATCCCCACT
>CACSLK010000984.1:6568930-6580112 GCA_902706635.1 Striga hermonthica
AAAAAAAAAAAAAAAAAAAAAAAAAAAATTGAACGTTTTCGAAAACAACCTAATTTTTAAAAAAGCACAACTTCGAGTACTTACGTATAAACTCTTCTAAACTTATTGACAAATTTCTTTTATTTTTACTTTATGGAAACTACTAATTTTCTCTTTTGAAATTAAACTTAAGTTTGCTAATTTAAGTGCTTATGGGAAATTCTCTTCCCAACTGTGAACTCGACCAATCAATCTCATATATAAAGCATAGTCTCACGCAATAAGACCCAACCTTTCAAAACACTGAAAAATAATGTCAAACACATGTCAAACGTTTGAAAGCAACAATTTTAAAAGGTTCAAAGCGGAAGCGTAGGAACTAATAAACATAAAACGACCACTATTGTCCTCTCGTGTTTGACGCTAGCTGCTTAACTTAAAATTGATAATTGTGGAGGTGAGCAAAACACTAGCTCACCATGATAATCTATATTATGCTATTATTTAGAATAATAATAAATACCATAATATCATCGTGAAAATGAACAAACTGGTCTCAACTGAACTCATCCATCGAATACATGAGACACACCCTAGCCTTTAATGGGCGGCTATCTCATGTGTACACAATTACCATCGGATACATGGAACGCTCCCTAGCCTACGGCGGGAGATCTAAATGATGCCTATGCTCAGGAAAATACTCACAAACATACTTTAACCATAATATCATGTGTTTATTAAGAATAAGAAATAGCATAAAAATTTCCACCTAAATTGCTGATGATGAATGAATGAGATGCTCGTGAACTTCGTGAGGGCTCGTCTTTGTCGGTACAAATTAAGCATTTATTTATGATTATGGGTTTTTCTTAGAAAATTATTGGAGATAAAAATTTTGATTAACAAGTAGATTAAACCATCAAATTAAGAAAAGAAAACAAGTGATGGGTTACTAGGAATTTCACTTTTCATTTTTATAGTTCTGCAAATTACAAGATAAGTTCTGAACGTAGTGGTCAATATAATTTGAATGAATTGTGGACATGGCTTAGGACTAGTCATGATCATATTCGAATTCGGGGCATTTTGATACATGTGCTGGAAAGTTGATAATGATAGGATTGAAAAAGTTATTTATGTTGGGTTCTATTATGAACGTCATTGATACGACCATAAGTAGCAGTTGATGTAGAAGTTCATGTAGGACCGGGCAGAGGTCGAGCTTATTCGCAGCTAGGCACGGCCGCCCGATGGGTGAAGGAGCTCGGCGTGAGTGTCCTCCTCAACACCTTTGAAGTGAATAGAAGCTAGGTGGGGGCTAGCCTGGCGTGAGCACTTCGGCGACATACCAAGAGATTGTCCAGCTCGGCGGATTTGATCACCTAGGCAGTTTGGCACCTAGGCAGCTTGGTACCTAAGTATCTCGACACCTAGGCAGGTTGGCACCTAGGCACCTAGGTAGATTGGCTCCTAGCCATCTCGGCGCCTTTGCAGCTTGGCACCTAGGCACCTCGACAACTATACACCTAGACCAAAGGGTTCTGCCGAGAGGACCAAGGACTGGAGGTAGCTTTTTGATCAAGTTATGAGGAAGTTGGCAATGTTAAGAAGTCTGATAACTCAAAGATATATTGTGACGTAATTAAGAGAAAAACACTAACAAGACTTTTTGTCCAACAAGAAGTCTTCAACCCAGGCGTAACCTCAACTATAAAAGGAGCACATGTTCATTATTTATACACAACACACATTCACGCGCAAATTTACTTTCTGGACATATTTATGTTGAACGTTGGGCTGACTTGAGTGTCAGAGTGTTTTTCGCCGAGACCCCACTACTGTTGGGCCCTGCGATGTGGCTCGAGCCGTGACTTGAGCCGAGCTTAACATAACTTCAATTTATGCTCGATTTTCTATAATTGCTCGAATACATCTTGGATTCAATTATATTATTGACTAATGATACTTATAATAATAACCATTTATAAATAAATAGATCGAGACTTAAAATAGAAAAATATCAGACTATGAAATAAAATCACATTCAAATAATTTTCGAACTTGGAACTTATTCATTGAGTCGCTTATACTTGAAAGCTATAATTTAGAAATTGTTCATAATTATTATCTTACTCTAGAAAGCTAATTGCAGTTTAATAATTACTGAATGCTGGGGCGTTACAGGTTCAGTTCGCTGAATTAATATTCCTACTGTCTTGGGTAATATTACTGTATATATGATGTGTTGTTAGGATATTTACGGTCACCATGTATGTTTAGTTTGATGATATCCCCGGAGTGAGTTCTTGAAGGATTATTATGCTAAACCTTGCAGGTGGATTAAATTCGGCATAGTAATAATGTGATGAACGAGCGCTAGCTTTGGTGAAATAATAATATATTTAATTCTTGATCATCAGTAATCGAATTAATTAATGGACATTATATCTTAAACATGGGAAGGTAATTTGGATAATTATTATTGGAGTCTCAATGTAAATTGGGCTAGGAAAGTATAATGCAATAATATTATTGTAGTGACCCATAATATTATTTAATTAATTAGAAGAGTGGGCTTGGCCCACAATGAGTCTAATATTTAATGAGTCATATTCTCGATCTCCTAAGGCTCCCTAGTGTAGCTCAATATATACACCATTAGGCTCATGGAAAGGAGAAGAAGAGATTAAAACTCTCCAACGTGTGTAATACAACATCACGCGCGGCTCTCTCTCTCTCTCTCAAGTTTCTGTTCGAGCTTTATCTTCTTCTTGTTGCTCCATCGATGCAAGTAGAAGTGGTGTGTGAGTAATACAGTAGAAGATCCCAAAGGTAACCGAGACATCCTGATCTTCCACTGGAGCTGACGAATCTCAACCTGAAGGTCGAGATCCGCCGACCCCAGCCCGCAGGACGGACGATCGCCGCGACCAGCCAGATGCCAATCACAACCCGTGGACGACAACCCTGCGACTTGTCTAACCATCACGACTCATCCCCGCGAGCCCATCGTCCCGTTCCTGGTCCCTACGTGTTTGTGTGCCGTAAGTTTTCTACGTCAAACCTTTAGATCCGTTGTGCATAGATTTACATTTGCTATTGAGTTCGTAACTTGTACATAACGAGATCCTCATAGATCCCAACATGCCCAATTGTGGGGCGGACCAATTCCACTCATACTTGAATAATATTTTAGTCCACTAATGAAATATTACTAAACAACCCATTTAGCTCCCAATTTACATTTGAGGCTCCAATATAATTACTCAATTTACCTCCTCATGTTTAAGATATAATGTTCGTCAAATTAATTTAATTACTGAAAACATAATTAATTGATTTCTTGAATCGAATCTAGTACCACTCTATTCCTTATTATTATGTTTGAATTATATTCGTTGGTCGGGCTTGACATAATAATCCTTCCCGAGCTTACTTCAAGGGCATCATCTAATTAACGCACATGGTGACTGTAAATATTTGAAAAGCGTACCATACAAATAGCATCACTACCCAACTCACCTATACTATTGATCCAACTAAATGGTTCTCACTTTTTAGTGAATCAAAGTAGTAGCTACTAAGTGCATGTGCTCGTAAATATATTTTGGGTTAAGAGTACATAGTAATTACAGATGTCTTGTTTATATACTTGGTTAGTATAAAATAAAATTATCTTCTTGAAATCTGTTTAATACATTCAATATGCACTAATGTAAATCACCGTCAAGACTAACTGATAAAAATTACACTACAACCTTTTGTGCTTGTTTGATCAATTCCATCTAGATTGTGAAGCAAACTTAAGCAAACTTATGTATAATCGATAGTATGATCTTCTGTCCATCTGTGATGAACCATATCTATCCAAATGTAATACATCAGAATGTATAATTATTTATTAAACATAATTCTCATTCCAATGGGAACAATGTTAATAAAAATTTGAGCTTTCAGTATACAAACCAAATATTTTGACCATATTTTTTTCTAACCATTAAAATATCTCCATTAAAACTTTAATGCCATGTTGGTTAACTCAAACAAGGATCTTTCAGTAATTGCACAAACAAAAAGCCAAGTGTCACGTGTCAGCCAATGAGATTCTTTAACTAGATTGTATAATGAAGTAGAGATTAGGGCTGCACATTCGGTCAAAACCGAACTGCACTGACTGAATTTTTGGTTAACCAAAAATTTGGTTTGTCCATAATTAAAACCAAAAACAGAACAAAAAATCGAACCATTCACTAAAACTCTCAAATTAGAAATCATGTAATCTCAAGCTTTTTTTTCAACGAAAACAAGAAATATTATTACCTCAATAACAGAAAATACACGAGCTGTTCAACTGAACAAAATAACCTACTCCATTACAACAAAGAGAGGAAATAACCAGAGCATGAAGCACACTACATCCCCTCCAAGACCAACTTAGTCAACTTACTACAATCATCAACAAACACTAGTTTAGAAACGATACAAGAAACACATCACTGTATAAGCATACATATGCCTTCCACCAGCAGAGCATTAGAAATGTTCATATCTGCAGAAGTAAAGCCAGAATTCAGGGCGGCAACAAGCTTTGTTGAATCAACAGAGCAACTCACTTTGGACCATCCATTTGTTTTTGCAATACCAAACACCCATCTCACAACTAACAGATTTGCCTCCCAAGTATTGCTGTAATTCCAACTTTTCTTTGCTTCAATGATCACCTTTTCCTGGACTCTTGCCACAAGTCTTGCTCTTAATTTGCCTTCTGAAGAAGTTATGGCACTGACTTGAATATCCACAAGCCCTACCATCTTGTAAAATTCTCCTTCATCGGCAATGCCATAAGTGGTACTCTGCACATTAATCCCAACCTGACCTACACTACCCATCCCATAAGACTCTATCCTTCCTAGCTCCTGCAACTACTTCATGTTCTATAAATTGATCTTCTTTAAACACCACATTGTATATAGCCTTCCACACTCTCCACAGCAGACACACTGACAAAGATAATCTCTCTTTAATCCTAGACAACTTATTACCATTACAAACCTTTCCCTCTACAGACATCAAGTCACTCACTCTGGACAACCTAACTCTATCTCTCTCAAACAGACACTAAGAATAAACTGAGGGATTCTGGGAACCCAAGACGAGCTCCAAATTGACACGGAAGCTCCATCACCTATCTGTACCCTCACTCCCTTCCTAAAAACCTCTCTCTGCCCTAACCATCTCTTCCAAGGCCAAGAGTCAGAATTTTCTTACCAACCTCAAGGGAACTATAATCATCAAAGTATATATCCTTCAAGATTTTGGTAACAAACAGGTTAGGGTTGATAAGTATCTCCATAACTGCTTAGAAATAAGAGCATCATTAAATGACACTAAGTCCCTGAACCTTAGACTCCTTGCTTCTCTATCCTTAGACAACTTTTCCCATAAAGCCCAGTGAATCCTATGTTTACCATCCTCAGTTTTTCCCCACCAAAACCTAGCCACTTCCCTGCATATATCAGAGCATATAGAAATAGGAAGTTTAAAGCATGCCATGACATATACTGAGAGGGCATTAAGAACAGTCTGAATAAGAATAGCTCTACCTGCATCACTCAAGAAACCATTTTTCCAACTAGCCACTCTTTGCTTCACTCTTTCCACAAAAAACCTAAACGTCTCTCTCTTAGATTTTCCAATCCTAAGAGGCAAACCTAGATATTTTGAGGAGGACACACAAGCAATACACTGAAACACATCACAAATACCCTTATTACGGCCATAAGAAGTTTTAAGAGAGAAATATACTGAGGATTTGTGAAGGTTTACAGCTCGGCCAGAAGCCTCACCATATTCCTTTAGGACATTCCTCAATATAGTAGCCTGAGACACAGAAGCCTTACAAAAAAATATAGCATCATCAGCAAAAAAACAGGTGGGTTATCACAGAAGAAAATTTACTGATCCTCAAACCTTCTAACTGACCATGAACTCTAGATTGGTTCAGAAGGTTAGACAAAGCTTCACATAATATAATAAAGAGATAGGGTGACAATGGGTCACCTTGCCTCAACCCTCTAGATGGAAACACGGAACCCAAAACTTGACCATGGATATTAAAAGACACAGAAGTGGAACAAATACAAGCCAAACCCAAGAGATAAACCTATCACAAAACCCTATTTTCCACAAACCCTAGTAAGAAACAACCACTCTACTCTATCATAAGCCTTAGTCATGTCCAACTTTACTGCCATATATTCATCCTTACCCTTCCTTTTACTGTTTATCAAGGATTTGCCTACCTGGAATGAACGCAGACTTAGAAGATGAAATACAAGAAGAAAGGGAATTTTTCAATCTGTCGGCAATAACTTTGGCAATGATTATATAAGTAACAGAACAAAGGCTAATAGGTCTGAAATCTGAAATAGAGATATCAGTTTTCTTTTTAGGAATAAGAGAAATAAAAGTATGGTTTACAACTCTTGGCATTCTCCCAGATTGAAAAAAGTTGGTAATAGACAGACAAGGGTGATGCTTCACAATATCACAATATCCCAAGAATTTTGAAAGAAAGAGAGAGAGAGAGAGAGAGACATACCATCAGCACCAGGTGCTTTATTAGGGTCCATCTCCATAAGGGCTGTCTTAATTTTCCCTTCCTCCGTAGGCTTAGTCAATTGATCATTCATCTCTGCAGCGATAGAGGTTTGGATTCCTTGCAAACTACACCCCTCAATATTAGGATCAGAAGTTTTAAAGATCTTCTCAAAATAATCATGCACCTCATCAAGTATTTCCCCAGTGCTCACACATATCTGACCTCTGGCATTTACCAAATTTCCTAAACTATTCATTTTCCTCCTCTGGTTCACACTGGCTTGAAAGTATATGGTTTTTCTATCCCCACCTTTCAACCACAGGGCTCTGGATTTAACCCTCCAAAACTCCCTTTCCTCCTTGTAGGCCATATCTAACAACTGTTTCTCTCTGGCCCAAGCTTCCCAATCCCTGTTACCTCCTTGTTGACTAAGGGTAGAGAGTTTGGCTTTAAATTCATAGATTTTCATGGGAGAGTTATTATGATTAGCAGCTTTCCATTTCAGTAAAGCCATCCTCAGATTTCTTATTCTCTGTCGAAAACTGAACAAGGTTGGCCTCTCAACACTAATGTTCCAGGCAGATCTCACCACTGTCTCAAAGCCTTCTAATCCGGGGCCATCTCGAGTCAAAATAGAACCTTTTCTTATCTCTATCCACCCCTGGATTTCTATCCAACATAAGAATACCATGATCAGAAGCAAATAGGTGCATGTGTTTCACATAGGTATTAGGAGACATAGCAAACTAGAGAGGGGATAGGAAAAAACTATCCAGCTTCTCTTCAACAAAAGCAGGGCCACTTCTGAGGTTGGACTATGTGAATGGATGATAAATCCAACTTGGTTCTACCCCATTAATGCTCCCCTCAAAATTTCCAAAGATATCAAAAGAAGACTCTAACCTAACATGACCACCATTCTTCTCTTGATTTGACAGGAGATAATTAAAATCCTCTCCCATAATCCATAGATCACCCCATTTCTGTCTAAGACTCAACAACACATCCCATTGCAAAGCCCTAAAGTAGTTGTCAGTGCTTTCATAGACAAAAACAGCCCATTGAATCTCAGACTCCCAAGTAAATTTAAACTGAACCTCAACACAAAAATTACAAACTGACATACTAAGAACCTCTTGTTTAGTAAAGATTTGGTGGGCAAGGAATAACTGAGTTACCCGACTAGGGTCGATCTCGAGGGAAGGCTATTCGGAGCTTCACTTACTACTTGATTGTACAAATCTCAAAAAGATCAAATAAAGTCCTAAACATTCTAAGCAATTGGATTGGAGGATCATTATCACTAAACGAGCACTAGAAAACGAGCAATTAACTAAAAGTAATATCAAATTACGAGCAAGTAGCAAACTAGATCATCGAAGTCTCATGCCATAACCATAACGAGACGATAATCAATCGACATAAGGAATAAAGAAGCTATCAGCATTAGATTGCTAACCCTAATCATCTAACCCTAAGTTATTAAGCCCTAATTGGGTCTTAATCCTTAAACAAGATCAACAAGCAATTAACTCTTCTATCTACACAAGCAAGCAATCGAGTCTCGACTTTGCAACCATCATCAATCTAATCCAAATTTACCCTAATAAACATTATAAGTAAAAACGGAGCAAAAACTGAAGTAAAGAGCTTTAACACTAAATACTCATCCTTCCATTGCGTAGACAATGAAAAACGGAGTCAAAAGCTCGAAACTTGAAAGGAATCAAAGTTGTCGGAAAATCTCCCGGAAAATAGCATAAGCTCATAATTTAGAGAGCAAAACATAAACATAAGCTAGTTCCCAAAAGGGAAAAATGAAATAATGAGAGTTGGATGTTCAAAATACAAAGGAACAAAAATATATATAGTCTAGCCAAAACACACACTAGAAAAATGCACAATTAAAAAGGCATTCTCGAGCTCTCCGCAAGATTCACGAGCTCGCCGGGGGTGGTGTGCATGGGCGCGACACTCTCGAGCTCGCCGTGAGATCCGCGAGCGCACGGCGCGGACGTGTGGGCGAGCGGGCGTGCGGAGAGAAGCACTCGCGAGGTCGCCAGCAGCGCCGCGAGATTGCGAGTGGGGCGTGCGGGATGGGCACTCTCGAGCCCGCCAGCTATGCCGCGAGGTCGCGAGTGGGGCGTGCTTGGCACTCTCGAGCCCGCCAGCTGCGCCGCGAGGTCGTGAGTGTGGCGTTGTGCAGCACGTCCGCTAGGTGGCGAAGCCTGGCGCGAGGCCGCGAGTCCTGGGCAGTGCGCATTCGCTCGACTAAGGCTCGAACTACTCAGAATTGACTTTGGGAAGCTCGTCTCGGAAATTGGCTCGAATCTTTCATTTCGTCCTCGGAACAAACCTGAAAATTAAACCCAAAAACATGGAAAAGTACGCCAAAATAGAAAATAAAAAGAAAGACATAAAAACACACGAAAAATGATAAAATGGACCGGTCGACACCAAAACGAACCTAAAACCGACTCAATAACGCACAGAAACACATAAAAATAAGCACAAAAACATAACAAACAACTCCCCCACACTTAACTCTTTTCTTGTCCTCAAGCAAACAAAACAACAAGTAGCTCCAAAAGAAAAATCGAGAAGTCCAAGATTAACGAGCATGCGAAATGAAACTCTCATTTTCATCCGGTATTCCTAGAATAAAAGTCCAATCTGAGAACACAGTTCCTACATAGTGAATCCAACAAAAAAAAAACTCGTCCCAAGTCATTCCACACATGATTACTCGAGTCAAACCTTCTCATTTACATATACGTGCAAAAACTATACATGGTCTATAAAATATGAAATGATAAGCTCGAGACCAATAAACCAATGTTAGAAGTATGCTGTAAAAGCTATGTTTTGCAGATTCTATCAATTCCATCTTGATCTGGCCATCATGTTTCGGTCAAAGTACATATGTTTGCAGTTTATTTATTTATGCAATACATACTTTACGTCTTATATTGAGATAGTGTGGTTCGAAGTGTTTCGAACAGAAAGATTACCTATCGGTTCCTTATAAGACTAAATCATTCGTTCACAGTCTAGACTGACAGTGAGATCCCACTTGGAAAAAGACTGTAGTGTATTCTTGATTCAATTGGTCTTTGACTAGAGAATTACACTAACACTTATGTTAAGTGTTGAACAGGACCGCGGAAGGAAAAGGTTATGAGACTCACTGACTGTTGTTGTAACCTCGTCCTTCAGTGATTGATGCGTTCTCTTAAGATGTAAGATAATATAAAATAGACATATATTTTTATTTTTTATTTATTTGATTTATCAAGTGATTCCTATTTTATTAGGATGACATACGAGGTATTTTGGTAAGTAAGAATAATTATATGATGAGCTATTATAAATTATTTATGGTCACTATGATCCAGTGCGCTGGATTGATGACGTCCCCGAAATGAGCTCAGGAATGTACGTTATGTTAAACCCTGCAGGTAGACAAGTGTCTGACATAATGGTTATGGATCTGAGTGCTACTAATTTTGGAAATGAATAAGAAGTTGATTAATTATTTTGTCAGTAATTTAATTAATCAACGGACGTTATATCTTAAACATAGGTAGGTAAATCGATCAATCGGATTAATATTATTTAATCATGGAGGCTCAATTTTATTGGTAAAATAGTGGCTAAATGGGGAGAGCAATAATATTACTATAGTGGGATGTTTTATTATTTAATTCCATTAAATAGGAATTAATTTTATTCCATATTAATTAATTAATTAGGAGAATAAAATTCCTACTAGAATCTTCTCTTGGGATTAGGAGACTTGGGAGTCTTCTAGAAGATGGAGATTAGTAGAAAATATATTTCCTACATTATATTATTAATTGGAGTAAAATTAAGTTTCCTAAATTATGAATTAATTCTATTCTAAGATTATTAATTTAATTAGGAAAGGTATTACTACAAGGATCGTCTCTAGTGTTAGGAGACTAAGGAGTCTTCTAAAAGAGATGGATTAGTAGGAGATCTCATTCCTACATTGAGTTACTATTGGATTAGAATTAGGATTCCTAGGCCTAATGGAATAAGCCCATATTTAGCACCTCCTTAAGGTCCCTAATGAAGCCAATAAATACACCGTGTCCCAATCTCTCCTACGATAGATGTGTTGGCCGATTTTTCTCTCTACATACGCGCGAGAAATATCTTTGTTTGAGAGTTAGGGAGATTCGATTAATCGCTCCACCAAGTTTGATCGAAGTAGGTGTTTAGGTAATCCATTAGAAGGCTTTTTCGTACAATATATTGAGCCTCTAATATACATAAATTTACGATCATCATCATCACCTCATCGCCGTCGTCTGCCACCGTGACGAGTTGCCAAAATTCGCCAACCGCCGCCGGAAGCCGCCCGAGCCCAGCCGAGCACAGCCGCCCGCTACCGCAAGCAGCCGCGCATCGCCCAGGCCCGACGTTCATTCCCAGCGACAACCAGCAACGCCCAGCACCACCGCACGATAGCCCAGCGATGCCTGCTTGCATGCCCGCTCGCACCCGCTACCAGTCGCTGTCGGGTCCAGTGCTCTAGTCGTGCTGTCTGCTCGCCATCATCGATCGTGAAGTCCT